>CM055110.1:45005493-45212266 GCA_029204225.1 Diphasiastrum complanatum | reverse complement strand
CGCTCCTTCCCCGCTGATGTGATCCTCGCAATGCGAGGTGATCTCGGGTCATTTTATCTGTACAAAGTAAGATGGATCGGAAAGAGCAATGATATGCCTCTAGTAATTGCAAGCGATGCCGCTCTAGGAAACAATGGCACGAGCTCCTTCGTCGCTAATCTTTGCACGGCAGGGTCGTTGGACCCATCTTTAATTCGTGGCAAGATTGTTCTGTGTGAGAGGGGGATAACAGCAGAGTGGACAAGGGAGAAGTGGTGAAAGCAGAGGTGGGGCAGGATGATCCTCGCCAATTCTGCCTCAGATGGAGAAGGCCTGATTGCAGATTGCCATATGCTTCCTGCCACAGCAGTGGGAGCTCGATCAGGCAGCATCATCCGCAGATTCATCCACAGCAACAAATCTGCCACGGCTAGATTCAAATTCTATGGTACAAGGCTTGGCATTAACCGAGCGCCAGTGGTGGCATCCTTTTCCTCCAGAGGGCCAAATCCAGAAACGCAAGAGATTCTGAAACCCGATTAGTAGCTCCAGGAGTAGACATCCTTGCAGCATGGACAGGATTATCTGGGCCAAGCACCCTAGCCACCGATTCCAGGAGGGTAAAGTTCACATATTCTCTGCCACTGTCCATGGGCTTGTCCACATGTCAGTGGCCTTGCAGCTCTGCTCAAGGCAGCTCACCCCTCTGGGACTCCCTCTGCGAATCCGATCAGCTCTCATGACCACTGCTATCTCACTGATTCCAACCCACTCATATCATGACAGATGATGCGGACAGGAAAGCTCTCCACCTCCCCCTTTGATTTCGGCTTTGGTCATGGTTGATCCCCAGAAAAGGCTTTGATCCAGGTTTTGATCTATGAACCTTACCACCCATGACTACATCCATTTCTGTTGCAGCATCAATTACCACTAAGCAGGCGGTGCAGATGGTTGCCAAGACAGGCCATCTCTGCCCTCGCATTTTTGGCAATCCTGGGGATCTCAACTACCCATCTCTTCAGATGCTGTTGACTCAAAGCTATGCTATCTGCTCTAACCAGGATCTTCACCAGAACTGTGGACAAATGTGGGCAATGCAAGGTCAGATTACACGGTGAAAGTGGCTTGTTCCACAAGGTGTGCAGATAACTGTAAACCCACAAGCTTTCCTTTACAGGGTTGAAACAGAAGCTGAGCTACAAAGTAACGGTGAAAGCTGGTAAATTGTGCTTGGAGCTGGATGTGTCTGAGACAGTATTTGGGCTTATCTCTGGACAGATGGGTCTCATGTAGTGCAAAGCCAATTGCAGTCACCAGGCAAGAACCTTATTAACGCAAGTCTCTCCATCCTTTTTCTGGATTGAATCGGGATCCTGTCCTCTGGTCCTCTGTGTGTTCTCTTGGCAGAAGGGTAACAAGATCTGTCATTGTTTTTCTATGCAAGATCGGTCATATCAAACTAATGCCCTGATGGTTAACATCACTAATTCGACTAAACCAGAACTTTAGCTCAATAGCTATAGTACCATTGCATTGAAGTAGCATGTTTACGTTGTCCAATTGCATTGTCTTGTTACGTTTTCAACTCTTTTGATGTGTGCTGGCAAACAGCGTGAAGTTGCTTGGTGTAGAAAAATCTACTTCTACTCTTTGTTTCCATATCTATTTTGTAATGAATTATGGTTATATTTCTGCTTTTGAACATAGTTACCATAAATCGCATTTGAGCTAAAATTCTGAGTATGGATGAGTTTGAGTATGGATGCTATTCTTGCAAACTTAAGACCTCGAATATTGTGCAATATGATATCTCGTTCTCATCAAACTCAGTCAAATTCTCTTACTCTGTACTCGACTATCCTAAAATTTTCCACCTTAATTTTGGCCAGGATTAGGATGTTAGGCAATGAAACGCTGCAAGCTTGTGATTTTCTTAAAGACTTGCAAATTCGTGTGCAACCTTTAGAAATGTGCAGAAGGCAAGCAACGCACTATTGACTCCCCGAGGCTCCTGGAATGCAATGCATCACTATTTGCTAGAGATACGTTAGTTACCTCACCAATTAGCTGGGATGCATTATAGATTTGACATGATGAGAATTAGGATCTGCTCTATTTCTGCCTCAGGAATGAAGTGGACTTTCAAGGTTTGAGGCTGCCATGCCGAATTTTTTCTTTGTATCTGTGCTGACAAGAATCTTTCCTTGAGCGTTGTAAATGCAAAAGTCTAGGAATAAAACCCAGGAAACTTAGACTCAATGGAATATCGAATTCGACGCCAGATTAATCAAACCATCAGATAGTTTTTGCAGTCTTTAACATGTCTTTGCTCTTGTGGGTCATGCTGTCTCCCTCATCATGAATTTGCAAGATTCAATCCTATGCAAACATGTAATCTTCTTGCAGTTCCTCACCATCAGAAGTTTTTGCAAGTCTCTTTAACAAATGGAAACTGACCCAAAAATGGTGTAAGGATTGACCAAGTTAGGATAATCTTTTTTAATCCTTCATGATGATTTCGAAAAATTTCTCCCTTTAATGCCATGCCACCAAGACAATTTTCTGTTCATTTAGTTTACTCTCAAAGTCAAAATGATTGTGCTCTCCATTGCTCACAGAGAACTGGAAAGTCTGCAGCAAACCGACCTGGTTTTAAAATTTAGTGATTGATCTTTCAAACACAGCAGGAAAGCCAAAAGGTCTAAAAGCGGTTAAAATTATGAGTAGCACGTAAACTTTACCTCGATAATAAAAAAACAGGAGTACAATCTTTAGAATGCTTTGACATGTCATTTAATCACTTACATTTTATATCAAATTTTAGAAAGTAGTTATGCATGTTACATAAATAGCGTTATTCTTTGGATTTCTTTTGACAAACTTAGCTTAAAATTTATGGCTTGTATTAATGTTGTAAACTTTTAGTTTGGTACCAAGTTTCAAATTACACAAAATTAATTTCCTAAGAAAATTTCATTGAAGAATCTGCCAGTGCACTTTTGAACTTGAATGCAAAAACCGGTCACTTTGAAAGTTGTAGGAACTTAGAGGTAGGAAAAGAAAAAAAAACCGGTTGATTTAAGAAAACCATAGGAGAATAACCCACAAGTGGGTAAACTTAAGTTTTGGACTAATAAATTCAATATGAATGAAGTAGACATGATTCTAATTGTGTACAAATGATGGCGATGTGGTCAAACAAGTCAATTTACCAAAGTGACAATAGCTAGTTTTATGAAATTGAAATATAAAGCTACCCATATTTTCATAGGACATTTACCATCATTTTAAAAGAAAATAGTATTCCTATACATTGGAACTCCAGATAGAAAAAAATATTAATTGTGACTAGTCATTCACCATGGATCTACATCATCATAGATGATAAAAGACTAGAATATATCATTATAGGAGAGTTTTCATCAACATCATAATTGATATTACGGATTATTACACCCTTCTCCTTCATTTCTCTTTCTCTTATAAAATTATTATGTTTTAGATTGCCAAACTTCTTGCATTAAGAGCACGTGATGAAAGACCTATCCTTCATATTATTGGTTGAATGTTCTCCTTTCATCACTTGGCTTTACATAAAGCTTGATGGTCCTTTTAGGCTGTGCCCTTCCACTCGGCTTTGATGAAGAATGCTCAATCTTGATCTTCCATATTAATAGATGATCACTTTCTTGTCTCCATGTCGATCCTTTGCTCATTAACTAGCAAGACACTTTTCAAGTCTTCTAATGAGAGTAGCTCCTTTTGTATAGCATAGCTTTGCACCAAAATCTGGTAGCCTTTTGTCGATCCGTTTAGGAGATTTGAAGAAGTAATTTCTCTTTGATAGCACCACCTATACTAGCAAGTTTATCATTGAGAGAATAATCCTCAAAGCATAAGCATGAGCACTTTCACGTTCTGTCCTATAGGATCAATGGTTTGAGCTTCTTAAGTTAAATATATTTGATGTTTTAATAAACTTGCTTGGATAAAGTATCCCTTGCCTCCTTTGCTATTGCACACGTCTTTACTATATTTGAAAGTTCATTGGATACATTCGTCTTGATGACATGAAAAGCTAATTTTTCTCTCTTATCATATTTCACAATATCTTTTGGTACTTGAAGTCTTTTCTTAATTCTTGGCAAAATATCCATTAATTGTTAAATCAGCAATAGAATTGTTTGTTAAAGTTAATCTATCACTACTCTCCAAGATAGAACTAGCTTTTTGAGATATGGTAAGAGAAAATAAGAGGAATGATCAAACCCTAGATCCTCAACCGTAATGGAATGCAAAATCTTGCAAACTAGGCTTCTCAAGCACTCTTAAAGTGTTGTGAAGATAATCTAAACACAAATAAAATATCACAGTAGATCTAGAACCTGAGAGGACTCTTCTCATTGTCTTCCAAACTATTACACAATAAGGCACACTATTGTAATTAGAACCTGATCATACACTATGATGGACAATCTCTGAATAAATTTTTTTGTATAAGTAATAAAAAGCACACTTTTAGCCTATCAAAAAGCAAGAAATAGGGTGACCAATTTTTCTTACATTTGATGCTCTTAACAAGTAGTGGAACATGCATCATATCCATTATAGGTGCTACACGTACCTCCACTTGCATGCCAAACTTTATGCTTGCATGAACTTGTCACAAAAACCTATACAATTATTTTAAATCAGCTTAAACAAGGTCTGATACCATGTGAAATATTTATCAAGATTGGACATGGATATGATTGATCACTTTAGCAAACTACAAAGCTAGAAATTGACAAATACAATCACATCAACGTCCAAAATCAACATAGAATCATGTAAGATAAAAGCAATACCCTGGGCCAATAGATTTTGCATGTGTGAAGAGGACCAAAATCAAGTTGTTGTCAAGAAGTTGAAGGCTTCAACCTTCTCCTCCCAAGTCGTTGGACTGCTTGCTGCCAGTCCTTATCTTTTGGCGTGAACTTCTTAGATTTTGCCTTAGAAGACATGGCCTCAATGGGAGATTCTGCTGGAAAGTCCGTTGAAGGGTCAATTAGGTCGCCCGCTTGGTGTATTGCTAGTTGAGTGAGAAGTGGTCCCACTGCAATCTGTTTCTTTGGAGAGAGAAGGGCCTTAAAAATTTCTTCTTGGACTAGGTGAGCCCAACTGTAGTTGTATCCGTCTGGCTCAGTAATAGCAGCTAGTAGGTACATAAAGAAGGTCATTGAAATGCCAACCTTCCTTGACCTTGCCACCTCAAAGAAGTTGACTATGAAGGTAGCAGCTCGTTGAAGAACTTCATCGATGATGGCCTCCAGTAATAGGCCATCATTCGTGCGCCATGCCTTTTTGGTAATGTCCATATACTTTTCGACTTTCACGACCCTTGTCTTGTGTGTTGACATGCGCCTTGGCCCGTCAGGAATGCCAATTGCCATAAGAGCTTCTGTGGCAAATGAGACGGTGTGTGTCACTTGGTTCAGCCTGTACTTGAAGCTCGGAATATCCTGAATGGTTGAGCGGAATGCATACTCCACAATGATCGTAAATTGGCATATAGGAGGAGCATAGTCTTGAAATCCACAGGTCTTCAATAGGGGCTCTCCTGATTTCCACCATTTTCGTGCCTCGTAGGGTTTTGGCACCGGGAGGAGTTCTGGTATGGCCGGCTTTTCCTCCATCATTTCATCATCTGATGCGTGTGGGTGAGATCTTCTTCTCCCACAATGAAATCTGGGTCCAACTCTTGTGTGAGCTTGAGCTTTTTGACTGGCCGTGTAGGATCGATTATGGCTTTGCCTTTATCCTCATCCTCCACCACTATCTTGGCAAGTTTAAGCCCAAAAAGTGCTTAAATTTCCCGAAATAACAAGTTCAAAAAATAAAAAGAGTAATAAAAGTTGCTAAATCTAGCAAGTGAGCTTTGAGAATGAGTTGATAGCCTTTGTGATTGCTGGATTTTGCTTTGGGGATGCTGGAAAATTTCGGCAGCATGTCGCATAACAGTCAAATCACCTTCTAAACTCTCGCAGACTTCCCTGAGGTCTTAGAATTTTGTGAAGAAGGTGCTTGCCAAAATTTGGGTGGAATTGAACAAGGGAAAGTAGATTTCACCTAATACGCACTCTAAATTCTGCTATATAAGGGCTAAATTTGAGTCATTTGTCACCTTTGCTAGCGAAGCTCTGCCAAAATTTACACTAAAATTACCAAGTTTTCTGTTTGCAACCAAACTTCCTACCAGCTATCATCCGATCATATTGAACACTGATCTGCGCTCTGAACTACACTTCTTGTCACTCGTTATTCACAATTTTCTGTCGTTTCCACACCTTTTTCCATTTTCCACTGTTTTTCCTACTTTTCGACCTCTAATGATCACTGCTAACATGGCCTCCTCATCTTCTGAAGACTTTGGCACCAAACAGGTGATCCAGCGTGACATCCCCGAGGCCACACAAATTTGGCCTCTACCCTCTGACACTTTGATCCAACCATGGCTGCAGACAGCCGGCCCACTTCTAGAGGCAATGGGTTTTTACCCGGTGCTTTTTCATTCTGAGATTAACATGGGCCTCGCCCTTCACGCTTACGCCACCTGGGACAAGAAAAAGACTCGTTTCCACTTCCTGTACCAAGATACCACGTACAAGGTCAGGATTAACGCAGACTCGATGGTCACCATTGGCATTATGTCCGGTGATCGTCAACCCATCTCCCATCGCCACGCCAAAACTCTGATCAAGCCTTTCGTCACCCAAACTGCACCGGAAATCCCAATTCAGACTAACAATGGTTACTTGATAGATGCTATCACGGAACCCGTCATTCAGACGGCTGCGCATCTGTTGAATAACTTTCTGGTTATTTCAACATTTCGCAAGGACAGAATCCAGTCTAAGTTGCTGAGTCAGATAGTGGAATCCTTTCTGGAATTCCTTGGCCCCTTCGTTGCACCATATGACTGGCATAGCTTCCTTATTCGTGAACTAACCAACTCCATCAAACCCAACAACCGTGAGCGTATCGTAGCAGGCCCCCTGTTGTGTAACTTTGCCTACACACTTCTCGAGGCAAAAGTGCGTGGTTTTCAATGCTCATCCCTTTTGTCTACCCTCGTGCCACATACTAACCTTTATCCGCCATCTCAAGCATCCACCTCCTCCCAACCTGCAGTTATTAACACAACGGCCATCAAACGAATGCGTGGCACTGCCTCTACATCCACATCTCCATCTGCTACCTGAAGACGCACCTCCACTATCGCATTAACTAGGCCATCAACCACCGCCACTTCTTCTTCCGTGCAACCCCCCACTCCGATCTTTGTTGTCGCTACCTCTCTTCCTATTCCATCCACATTTGTTTCTGTGTCCACCCTTGTTTCCTCTGTTGATACGATTCATATCTCTGTTCCGTTATCCACTACTCCGTCCATCACCATCGCATCGTCCATCACTCCTGTCGCCACCATTGCTTCCATTATGTTCCATCCTTCTGATTCTCAATTGTCTCCAGACGCTCTGGCGTGGATGCAAGTCATCAATTTTTCACTCCCACGCCAGACCCCTTCTGCTCCATCTTCGCCTTCTTCCATACTCCACACCACCCTTCAGTTCCCCTATGTTTCTCCCACCCTCTCATTCGGACAAACTGTCCTCACCCATGTTTCCACAGTTGCTTCTCAAACCCCATCTGCTTTGCCACTGTCGAGGGCAACCAACCATTGTCTGATGACGCATTTATTCAAATAGTTTTCATACCATCACTAGATCGAGCTGATCCTACCACCCCGGATGGCATCAGCTCCAATGAGAACCTGATAGAAGATAATGACGATGGTATTCCACAAGTCGTGGGCCGATACAACACAAGCCCCTATCAGTGCTAGTGTACCGGCTGCTCCCACACACCTAACAACGGTGTACCAGACTCTGGGAAAATACATCCTAGATGCGGTAGCGGCCAAAGCCATTCTGGAAAGCAGGGTACTACACCTGGCGACGAGTAACACACAACTGCGAGCAGACCTCACCAAGCTGCAGCACGAACTGATTCTAATGCAACAACATGAATAAGAAGGGCACCAGGAGATTGCCAAGCTGCAACAGAAGGAGGAGGGCCTCAACAAATATATCCAAAGCCTCTTCAAAGCACTGACAGAGGCCTCCACAAAGGTGCGGGAGCTTCAATCTGAAGCATCCCAATGGCTTGCTCCCATCCAAGCACAACTAAACCTTTTGGAAGCAGAGAATACGTGCCTGGGGACGGAGGTCAAAGCCCTACAAGATGAAAAGCTCGTCTGGTTAGCTCAACTTGCACGAGACTCAAGGCCGCTTTCTCAATCAGAAATGAATCTTCTTCGGCATTAGGTGCAGGTTTATAGCCAAATCTTAAACAACTACCAGGCAGAGTTCAACAAATATCGGACAAGCGCAACTCACGAGCTCGCCCAGGCCAAGCAAGCCCTCAAGGCATGCCAAAAATTCATGGACACGAAGGCCCAGCCCACCCCCATGGTAATTCCACCGCCACCGATTTTTTACGCTGCACAGGCTAGTACCAGCCAAGACCAAAGCCAACAGGCAGCAGGGGGATTTAAGCAAGATCAAGTGTCTGAAGGCCAAGATCAAGGACAAACAGATACAGCTGCTGAGACGCGAGACCAGGGCCAAGGCGCAGATACCAGCCAAAGCCAAGCCACATTATCTAGAGGTTTGCGCACGATATTCGCCAGCCAGGCCTTCTGAAGACCCAAGTCCGTGGAGGAGAAAATCGACGAATTCCTATCAAAGTATCCCCACGAGTCATCAAGAGGCGGTTGGCAGATATCGTTTTCAGCTCAGACCATCAAGGGCAAAGAACTGCAAGCATCACTCACCCTTTAACCACAACCAGAGTGGCGTCAGCAGTTGTTCAAAAGAGACCCTGCGGCCATCAGGGCCTACGTGACAAGTCCACAACAATTACGGGTGAACGCGCACTTCCTGCCATGTACACGAAGATCCAAATGGACGGAATGCGGCACCCCTCTGGACAGGATCACACTTTAGAATTTCAATTGGCCTATCATACAGTTAGAATATGGGTGGACTACGGATGTAGATGCTAGAAGGGCTCTCACCGCGTTCGCAACCCATTATATCAATTGCCCTGATCCTCTGCGCGGCAGTCACTTACGCCCGAGACTTAGAACATCTAATGGGGATCGAGACTAAATGGGACAATTTTCTCCCATCCATATTCTTTGACGTTAATAAGGTGCTACCTCGAAGATCAGCTGCCAATCGCTCGTGTGTATTACCGAGCTGTGCTTTTGGACGATCCATGGACACGCAGATTCCAAACATGGGTCGACCAAGATTGGTTGCGAGGAGTCCACAAGTCCCTTCACACGCCCAAGAACTTGAATCCCAGTTGATAGGCTATTTGGGATCCCAGAAAGTGCAAAAATCAGGATTTTCACACTTTCCAATGTAAATTGATGGGTACTTGGGCTCTTGGCTCGCCCTCTGGACAATGAACTAGGCTCAATGAGATCTATCAATGATGAAGGAGGTGAGCCAACATATTACAAATTGAAGCTTGTAGGCCCAAAAAAGTAAATTTTGGATTTTCTCTATTTTTGGCCAATCCTGTGGGTATCTTGGTTCTCCTAACTCAAATTAGCTTCTTCACAAGTAGAGAATGCCACCTGCAAATAGGCGAACCAAGACCTTGAGGGAACAATGAGATATGACACTTTGGGATTTATCAATTCTTGAATCCCAGTTGGCAGGCTGTTTTAGTGCCAAAATCAGGATTTTCACACTTTTCAATCTAGAATGATGAGTACTTGGGCTCTTGGCTCGCCCTTTGGATAGTGTACTGGGCTTAATGAGATCTATCAATGGTGAAGGAGGCGAACCAAGATGGGTTTTTACTGAGGATGTAGAGGCAAGTTTCTCAAGAACTTTGAAGTCGGATATCTTGGCAATGGTGCAAGCTCTTGGCTCGCCCTTTTGATACAATCTTCAGCAGGTAATTGTCTCTCTAATTTGAGCTAGGCGGGCCAAGCTGAGTAGTTTTGGAGTTGTCAAGATTTAGGCCTCCAAACATCAGTTGGGGATTCAAGACCTTGTTTGGCAGTTTTGTGAAGTTGCCACAGTCAGATTTGGGGAGGCAGATTCATGATGGTTTAATAATTAGTTTGAAGGCTATTTTTTGCATTGTCTTGTGGGGGAATGATAGTTTCATGATAGTTCCTCACATACATATGCTCAAAACACCCAAATTACAAGCATAACAGTCATAAATTTTTTTGCAAAAACTAGTGACCAATCCTCCCTACAACAAAGCAAGTAGAAAAAAATGAAAAACAACAAAAGTTAGTAAGCATTTGGCTCCCCGACAATGTCGCCAATGTTGTCAAGAAGTTGGATGCTTCAACCTTCTCCTCCTAAGTCGTTTGTAGCATGGGAAGTAGGGCTCGAACCTAGGAGCCTTGAAGATGCATGCAAAACAAAAAAGTTAACACTATTTCTACTTGCAAGCAAGATGCCTTGAACACACAACTAAAACCAAATAGTACTAACTTTAAAACCAAAACCACACTAACTCTAACACACTCTTCCACACCTTCTCCTCTCTCTCTCTCTCTCTCTCTCTCTCTCTCTCTCATACACTCTTCCACAAACTCTTAAAAAGCTCCACTAAATTAGAAACACATAATGATTTAGCACATATGCTAACATGGGCTAAAATAGCAAGAACTTAGAAACAAAAGCAATAAGCATAAAGCCACACTATAATTAGCCACACACCAAAATTAGCACAAGTGGACCCAAAATGGTAGGACTTAGCTCTCTTGCATTAAGGATAGAAATTACATAGAAAGGGCTTCTCTTTATAGAAGCTTGTGGAGTGTCCTTTCCACATTTACTTATGGGACTAGGAATTTCAAGTGTCAATATAGAATGCAAGTTCTTTTTTAGAATCTTGACATTGACTTTTGCATACTTTTTTAAGTCTAAGTTTAAACCTTGAGACTTAAAAAAATTGGTTTCCTGCCCCCTAGTGACTAATGGCACCACAAGTTGGACTTATGCATGCAGGGTGCCATACTTGGGGCCTAGCGCAACTTATCTACTGACGGCTCTTCAAGATGGGCTTATACGTGCAGGATGCCATGCTTGGGACATTAATTATGCAAAATTGATACTTACATTAGCTTCATCCCTGTAAGCTACTACTTTCCTCAGTTCTCCCAAGCTCCATTGAAATGCCCCTTAGGCCTTGTATTTCGGCCCTCACACAAGTCAAATATGAGGTAGATCCATCTTCATCAAGAGTACATGTACAAGTCCCAAGCTATTTCAATACTAGCTTCACTACACACATGATATGAAAGGAGATAAAAGATACATACCACATTCGATATTCATAAACAAAAGAGAGCTTTTCTACTTGATACCAATTAATCAAAATAACTCTCCTTTAGAGTCTAACTAGGTCTAAATTAGGAGGTAGGTGCACTGTATGTAGACCAAATACCATTACCTTTTGACACCATTTAGACCATTGACAAGATAGATGGTCAAAATGTCTTCTAGAATTGTATACCATTCTTGGCCAAATGGTATGCCAATCTTTGGGACTCATCTAGAGACTTAACCACACAAGTGAGAGTGGCAAAAGAATGAGCTCTTTGTGAAAAATTGTCAGCATATTACTTGTCTATTTTGGGGCCGAATGGAGGCCCAGTTTGTAAATATTTTAGATCAGAGCTTTCACAAGCACGTGATCAATTAAAATACTGTAATATGCAAAGTCTAGCATGCCTCTTTGCAATGGGGAAGCAAAATGCATGCTACTTTTATTGATGATTTTAGTAGATATACTTGGATTTATTTCTAGAAAGAAAGCATGAAGTTTTTGATGTGTTTGTTAATTAAAAAAATGAAATGGAAAATCAATTCAACACTAGGATTAAATGTTCGAGGTTGGCTCAAAGAGGTGAATACATCTCAACCAAGTTCAAATGATTTTGTGGAGCACATGGAATCAAAAGGAAGCTTTCAAGCCCAAAGACACCAAACAAAATGGAGCGGCTGAAAGGAACGAATTAGACTTTATGTGAGGGGGCTAAAGCCATGAGGTTGAATGCTAATCTTTCTAAATCTTTTTGGGTTACATTATCTGAAGATCTCTGGTTGTCACCATAACTAGTGATAATAGGTCTAAAGAAAGTTTTTCATCTAAGAAGGGCAGTTTTGTTGGCTATAGTTAAGTAAGTAAAGATGTTCAAAGTCTACATTCCTCCACAAGAAATGTGATCATAAGTAGGAATGTTATCTTTGATAAAGTAGATGTGCCAAAGCTTGATCTTGATGATGCAGTTTCTGACATTCTTGATAATGGTGGTGGACGTTTGGATGTTGATGATGGAGACCTTTCTACTAAGCAAAACTCAACAAGGCAAGGACAACACCATCAAGACTCCCTATGATGAGAAAGATAAGCAAATTGTGGAAGGTACAAATCTTGATTTTCCCACTTTTTGTGATGACCCTTTAGAAGGAACAATGCAAAAGGAAGAATGGATCCAAGAAATGGATCATGAGTATCAAGCTCTAATGAAGAACAACACTTTGAGGTTGGTGAAGCTTTCAAAGGACAAGAAGGCAATTGGATGCCAAATGGATCTTGGACTGAAGATAGATCAAGATGGATCAATCAACAAGTTCAAGGCAATATTGGTGGCAAAAAGATATGCTCAAGAGTATGGGATTGATTATGATGAGACATTTGCTCTCATCGCAAAGATGGTAAACACTCGTATTCTCATTTCACTTGCTACACTTTTTGAATGGGATCTACATGGCAAATATTTACTTATAGCATTCTTGAATGGTGAGTTTGAAAAGGAAGTGTTCATGGAACAAACCAAGGGCTACATTTCTCAAGATAGGTCTAATGTTTTATGTTTTCTTTAAAAGAGTTTGTATGGGCTTAAGCAAGCAATAAGGAGTTGGTATGCTAGGCTCAATTCTTTCTTACTCTCTCAAAATTTTATTACGTGTGAATATGAATGGTAATGATATTACTATTATTTTGATTTAATATGTTGATGACATCATTTTGAGTGGTAGTTATAATCAAGATATGAGTTGATATTAATATATGAGAAAATGTGTCCAAAAAGGACCCTATAAGAAATGCCATTTAGGAGAGAAAAATAATAAAACGTACTTAAAATGCCATTTCTTAATTTCTTTACGCATTTGCTCGCATGACTTTTAATGAAAATGAACCTAGCTTATTCCAGTCACATCAAACGTCACTAATGCTTAACCACAGTTAAATGTGATTACTGAAACGTTGAAATATTCCTTCCCAGTAGTTGGAAGTATTAAAAAATTCCAAAAACATAGGGGCATTCTAGAAATATGGCTACCACCATCTCCAAAGATGATCTGCATCTAAACTCAATAGTGCTTCGGCTACTGAGGTAAGTTCATAATGATCGATGAATGCTTGAAAGATATATTGATCAAGCTTTTGTTGGACTCAAGCAGACCTTCAAACAATTGTCGGTTACTGAGTAGATGGATCTTCTTTTTGCGCGACTGTGGTATCTCCAATTTCAGTCGGAGGTGTTGAAATATTTGCAAGTTGAGGCTTGTTGATGGCGAATATAGTTATTGGAACAAACTTCTGCATTGGCTGCTTATGCTTAAACGTAAAATTTTTCTTTTAAGAAGACAACATTTGAACTGCTGACTAGGTTCGACTTGATTCGACATCATAGATTTGATAGGCTTTGTGTGAAGTCGAATACATGATAAAATACTCCTGCAACTGACAAGATTGATCTTCTTTCTCAAGTTAGAAGGAATCAAGAAATAGCATAGACAACTGAACACTCAAAGGTGTTTCAGACTCGACTTTGTAGCCATAGTAGGCTTTGAAGGGAGTCTTTGAGTTGATTGCTCTGGTCTTTGGTGCTCAAATAACTCTATAGATAACAAGTTGTAGAAACTGCTCCAGCCCAAAATTTCTTGGATAGTTGAGAATTTGATAGCATTGTTCATGCTGCATCAAGCAATGTTCAATTCTTTCTTTTGACTACTCCATTCTGTTGTGGGGTGTAGTTGGTGGTGAATGATGATGTATGCCACACGAAGATAGATAGTCAAACATTTCGTCTGACATGTATTCTCCTCCACAATCTGTGCATAGGGTCTTGAGCTTTCGACTAGTTTGTGTCTCAACGAACTCCTTGAATTCTTTGAAGGAGTTGAATGCCTCAGACTTGTTCTTGATAAACATAGTCTTGGTGAATCTCGAATAATCATCGATAAAAGTGAGAAAGTACAAATCATAACCTAGAGAGGGTGTGCTAATAGGGACACACAGATAACTATGTATCAATTCAAAAATGGACTTAGCTCTGATAGCTTGTCCCTTTGTGGATCTTGATCTAGGTTATTTACCTAGTAAGCACATCTTCCAAATAGTACGAGTGTTTGTGGAGGCAACATTAAGATCAAATCTTTAACCTTATTATTGTGATGCATGTACAAGATTGCTGTCATGTTTTAGTGTCCTAATCTTTGATGCCATAAATTGGGCATTGAATGACGCACATTTGCAGCAATCATGACTCAAGATGTACAAATTGCCTACTTTGTTTGAAGAGAGGATTTAATTAGAAACTTCATCCAAGATGGTACATTGTCTAGAATTAATCAAAGCTCTATAGTCTTGATCTGCGATCTCGTTGATAGACAATAAATTCTTTGTTAATTTGGGTACGTAAAGTACACCATCAAGTACTCTAGACATACCATCTATAAATTGAAGGCAAATAGTTCCTTGGCCATTGATCTTGTAGGAGCTTGAGTCATCGAAGTAGATATACTTCGACTATGATATTGTGAGTTGTTCAAAAAGGAACTTACACGGCGCCATGTGCTAAGAAGCACATGAATTGAGATGCCATTTGAACATTCTTTGATACCACCTTGTTGGCGAAAGTTGTAGCTCGAACCTAGCGAACTTGACAATCACCAAAAAAAAAGTTCGCTTTTGTTGCCTGTCAAAAACTGCATGTAAAAAATTCAGTGTCGCATTTTTCGCAAAAAGTGTTGCTTTTCTAGAAGTGCCTAAATGGCCCAAAAACAACTTACATAAGTGCCGCTAGACACTGAGTTGCTCAGGAAGGTAAAAAGAGACGACAATGTCGGGTGTCAGGTTTTTCGTCTTTGGAAAAACTTGAGTAAAAATGCAGACTATAGCGACAATTAGTTCAGATATGCAGATTGTTGAAAAACAGTTCATTTTCTGCAGGTTTCATTTGAGAGAGTAAAAATATGAGAAGAAAGAAGGGATGTTAGGATGAGTAGGAGTTAGATTAAATTTCAACACTCCCCCTTAAGCTAACTGCTACGAATCTGAACTGCAATTGAGATTTATCATCTCTACTAAAGTAGAATGTTTATCTCTAGACAATGTCTTTCTCAAAATATCAGCCAACATACTGCTGTATGATAGTAACCTAGTACAACATCTTTATTCTGAACTTTCTCTCTAAGAAAATAAAATTGAACTTCTATATGCTTAGTTCTATTATGACTTCGTGGGTTCAGAGATAGAGCTATGCAGCTCTGATTGTCGCACTAGATTATTGTTGGACCGATCTATGGGAATTGCAGATCCTGCATCAGCCTCCTTATCCAAATTATCTCCTTCACTGCTGACGTAGCTACAACATATATGGATTTTGTTGAGGACAACAAAATGCATTTTTGCTTTCTGCTATTCCATGAAATGGGTCCTCCTACAAGGAAACAGATATAACCTGATGTGGATTTTCTGGTATCCAAGTCTCCTGCCCAATCAAAATCTGAATAGGTGGTCAGTGTGAGTGCAGCTTCTGTATTGCCATTATAGCTCAAAGCATAGTGCTCTGTAGCTTGAATGTACTTCAAGGTATTGCAAGATTGCAATTCTAGCATGATCAATTCAAATTACTATCAAAGGTTTTATATGTTCCTAAACTCTCTACAAATTTGTTATCAATGAGTGGAATTACAGATTTAGGTCATAAGGTAGAATTTGAATATGATTAATGCAAAATTATTTGATAGGAGTGATAAGATCCTTGCACTCGGCAAGAGGCAGAGTTACTTACATAGATTGGCACACTATTATTTTGAGTCTAGTCAAGCCTTGAAAACCTCTGTTCTAGTCAATAAAGCATTACTATGGAATCATCGCTTAGGACACGTAAATCATGCATCTATTTTGAACATGACCAGACAATCCATGGTCTTTGATCTTGACTATCCTTCTGGTAAGGTCGATCTCCTTGTCTGTCATAGCTGCATCTTTGGAAAGCAGGCTAGGATGTCCTTTAGATCAAACCATATGCATGTAGCAAAAGATCTATTAGATGTTGTTCATACAGATATATGTGGACCTATGTAAACTCCTTCATTGCTAGATGCAAAGTACTTCATTACCTTTATTGATGAATTCTCCAGAGGAACAGTTGTTTATTTCATTAAACAGAAATCAAAGGCAAAGTGCATGTTATCTCATGCGACACTTCTGAAGTGCTTCTGGGCTGAAGCTGTTTCAACAACAACCTATATTCAAAATAGATGTCCTACTAAAGGCCTCTCAGACAAAATACCATTCAAAGTTTGGACAGGTACCAAACCTTCGTTATCAAACTTACGAGTTTTTGGATGTACTGCTTTTGTGTAGATACCTCGTGATCTCAGGAAGAAGCTCAACTTCCAGAGTATCAAGTGTGTTTTCATCAGCTACACTACTTTAGATCAAGCCTACAAGTTATTCGATCCCATCAAGTCGAAGATATTCACTAGCCGGGATGTCACCTTCATTGAAGATCAATTTCAAGACCTCAAAGGAAAGGGCAATTCCCATGTAGCTGACCTGTCAGATTCTCCTGACGCTTTGAACTTTCTAGTTTCGTAGGCAACTATTCCCATTGAAGGTCCAAGCTCTTCTACTTCCGACGAACAACGAATGAACAGTGGATCAAAAGATGATGATGTTGTAGTTCAGCACCTACAGTACGATATAAACGATTAACTTCCTATATTACCCAGAAGATCTTCAAGGACTAGCAGACCACCTAACCGATATATTGACGAGTCTGCAACATATCTTGTTCAGGAACCGACGTCTGTCCAAGAGGCACTCAGTCAGCCTAACTCAGATCTCTGGAAAGAAGCTATGAATAAAGAGTATTCATCTCTTATCAAGAACCAGACATGGACAATTGTCGAATTACCTGCTAGCAGAAACATAGTTGATTGCAAATGGATTTTCAAAGTCAAGTACAATGCAGATGGAAGCATCAACAGAAAAAAGACACGATTAGTAGCCAAAGGTTTTTCTCAGGTATACAACGTCGATTACACTGAGACTTTCAGTCCAGTAGTCAAGCATTCTTCTATTCGCCTCTTGCTATCATTTGTCGTTGCAACAGTGATGTACAGACAACATATCTCAATGGAGCTATAGAAGAAGACATTTACATGGTGCAACCCGAAGGTTATAGTATCGAGGGTAAGCACAATCATGTTTGTAAACTCCATAAGACACTTTACGGCTTAAAACAATATGTTCGAGCATGGTTTCAAAGGATCAATATTTTTCTCGTTGATCACGACTATACACCTAGCTCTTTAGATTCAAACATTTACTTCAAAGCAGTGCAGCAGTCTTTTATCGTTATCACATTATACATGGATGATACATTGTTTTTCAGCAACAGTACCGATTTGATAAAAGAGGAGAAGACAATGCTATCTTCCGAATTCGACATGACCAATCTGGACGAAGCTCATTTATGCCTTGGTATACAAATCCACAGAGACAAAAAACAAAAGTTAGTCTACATTATACAACAGAAGTACATCTACAACATTTTAGTCAGATATAATCTGATCAATTGCAAGTTAGCTCTCTCACCAATGGAACCAGGACTCATATTGTCAAAGGACCAGTGTTCCCAAACAATTCATGAGAAGCAGCAGATGCGTGAGTATCCTTACCATTCTATAATAGGATCTCTTATGTACGCCATGATCTATACCAGGCCAGACATAGCTTTTGCAATAAGCTCTCTCAGTCAATTTATGACTAATCCTGGTATAATACATTGGAAGGCTCTTATCAGAGTCATGAGATATCTTCGAGCTACTATGGGCTTTTGCATTTGTTATGGAGCAGTCGGCAATGACAAACTCAATTTTATCAATGGTTACACAGATGCGAGTTGGGCAGGAGATGTAGACACTCGTAAATCTACTTTTGGATTTACATTCTTCCTCAACAATGGTCCAATTTCCTGGAACAGTCACAAGCAATCTTCGATAGCTCTATCTTCCATTGAATTAGAGTATATCGCAGCCTCTCAAGCTACAAAGGAAGCAATTTGGTTGAGGAACTTACTCTCAGATATCGGTCTGAATCAATATGCTCCGACGACATTATTTTGTGATAATCAAAGTGCCATCTCTTTATCAACCAATCTTAGATTTCATTCTAGGAGTAAGAACTAAAGTATCATTTTGTCAGAAGCAAAGTTCTCGACGAAGAGGTCAGATTGCAGTATTGTAGAACGTAAGATATGACAGCAAATGTTTTTACTAAAGCATTAAGTTTGGAGTCACACAGAAGATTCTATGTAGAACTAAGTTTGAAGGTCAAGGCATTCAAGGATTCAGATTAAGGGGGAGTGTTGGATTATTCTTTTTCTTACCAATCGTCTAATCGGTTTTAATTTTTGTCCATTATTTATCCAGTTCTGCGGATTTTTCGTGTGTTTACCTAGTCTACAGAATCACATGGAGTTTACGATAGTGTCACATTTTTAACCTGACAGAAATCTCGTGTAAAATCACAGTGTCACATTTTTCGCTTTTTCCAAAGAGCCTCAAATGTTAAGGAAATGACTCTGGCAAAGTATGGGACAACCCTAAATGAGATTTAAGGGCACCTTCGCCTTTTTCGCTTTTTCGCAAAAAACTTGACAGTGTTGCCTCTGGCTGTTTTAGTTCATTTCTGCAGAGCTACAGTTTTGGTTCATTTATGTAGACATAATGTTTATGGCCAATTTTACCGTTTATCACCAATCAATGACAAGGACCGGATGGATCCCAGCGGATCACTAGCCAACTGGCGATCACAATTGACGATCTAATTTCTTAGTAAAAATAGTTGTTCATATTTATAGAAATTAATTCATTGAAAATCAGAATTATTGGAAGCGTTTGAATAGTTAGCTCTCTCTCTCTCTCTCTCTCTCTCTCTCTCTCTCTCTCTCTCTCTCTCTCTCTCTCTCTCTCTCTCTCTCTCTCTCTCTCTCTCTCTCTCTCTCTCTCTCTCTCTCTCTCTCTCTCGCCTGCGAGCTTGAACACTCTTGAGCATTTTAGCTCACTTCTTAGAGCTGTTTTAGAGATTTCTATTGCGCTACTGCTCATTAGCATTGCGCATTAATTTAGACTTTTTTTTAGCCGCTCAGACATAACATAGAGTATGTGGCTTCAATCTGCAACTTATTATACTCATTTACTTCTGTTTTGTTTTGAATCAGTACTATTCTTTATTGCGTTCAGTTTTCTCTCAGAATGTATGCATCTGTATTTCTTCGCGACTAATTATTTGTCTGATAATATTTGATGCTTAATTGTTTGGCTATGTAATCACTGTAGTACTAACGATTTCAAAGTTAGTTACTATAAGTTCAAACATGATTTCTATCACTATTGTCTTGTTTGAAATTGATAGGCATAGTCATGCATTGGAAAGATGAAGATAGTTTATTCTGCCATGCACGAAAGGTTTTCTTTCTAGACACATGAATTATTTTCATTCGTTTCTTTTTGAGCTAGACCTATCTTTTGCTTACCACTTTCTGACAATGATCACCCTCAACATAAAGGATACTTAGATCAGCCACATACGTGTTGTTCAGACTGCTAAGGATGCATGGGACATCCTAGCAACTCTCTACGACATCAAAGTCATTACGTCCAAGCTTCATCTGAGGAAGAAATTCTTCACCCTCAGAATGTCTGATGCAAATAGTGTTTCGAGTCATCTCAACACGTTCAAAAATCTTATGGAGCAGATGACTGCAACTAGCTCAGTCATAGAAGATTCCGATGCACTCATGACTCTATTATTGAGTCTACCTGAAGCCTACGAAAATTGGGAAATGGCAATTTCTACCTAGGAGCACCTCACTCTATCAAGAGTAATCTCGCTACTCCTACAAGAGGAGATCAGAAGGTCAACATCTTCCTTGGGCTCAGGATTGGATCCTCAAGATCGGTATTAAAAAAATTAGAAGTTTAGATCCAAGAGATCTACAAAGTCAGGCTATACTGACAAGAAGAGCAACATGCAGTCCAGGATCGAATTCAAGCTCTTCATCATTCCAACCAGTGGAGAAACTTTTCTATAGATACTGTAAGAGGACTGGTTTCAAAATCAAGGATTGCCGAACTTTGAAATACAAAAATGAAAAGAAGAAGCAATTCCAACAACAAGCACATAGTGCTACAACCAGTCACTCAAATCAACATCAAGAACAACAAGAAGAAGATGAAGCAACTTTCATGACCAAAGTAGGAGAACAATAGGATATCAATTCCTGGAATCTAGACTCCGGAGCAACTCAACACATGACTCACCATCACAACTAGCTTAAAGACTATAAGTCATTCACCCACTCTCGAGTTGTGCAACTTGGAGACAACTCATCACATTCAATCGAAGGTGAAGGAATAGTCAAAGTTGAACTCAAAAGAAGTGAAGTCAAGTTGTTGTCCAACGTTCTCCATGTTCCAAATCTGACCAAGAATCTGCTCTCAGTAGCAGAATCACCAATTCAGGTCGGAGGGTCAAATTCGATACAGAAGACTGCACAATTCTTGACAAATCCTGAAAGGTTCTAGCCGATAGAAAAAGAAGCGACTATCTTTACAAACTCAGCCACTGCTACTCTTCTAACAATCAAGCCCTTCACACAACCACTTCTGAATCAACTGACATGCTGTGACATTTCAGACTTGTCTATCTTAACTTCAACAGTATTCAGCAAATGTCAACTCAAAGTGTAGTACAAGATCTGCCTTCAGTCAGCAAGCCAACTTCTCCATGCGAAAGCTGTATTATCAGCAAGTATGCTAGGAGTCTCTTCAGTTCAGGCTCAGTTCATATGTCCAAGGGCTTGCTTGACCTTGTACATAGCAACATTTGTGGCCCGATATAGACTGTTTCCACAGGGGGGGCTCTCTATTTCCTAACCTTCATCAATGACTTCTCTTGGAAGATTGCAACCTACTATATGAAGAATAAATCTGAAGCATTCAAGTTCTTCAAGCAGTTGAAGGCATCTGCAGAAAACTAGACCCAGAGGAAGATCAAGGCTCTATGCACAGATGGAGGGGGAGAGTACATCTCCATAGAATTCAAGGAGTTCTGCAAGGCCAATGAGATACATCAACAATATACAACCAGTTACTCACCTCAGTCCAATGGTGTAGCTGAACGAAAGAATCGGACACTCATCAAGAGTGCCAAGAACATAATGGCCCATTTCTGTCTTTTAAAATTTTTTTGCGCAGAAGCTGTTACTACAGCTGCCTACTTGTAGAACCGATCCATCACCAAAGCCCTGAACGGCAAGACACCTTATGAGGTATGGACATGATCAAAACCATCACTCAAACATATTCGAGTGTTTGGATGCATCGCTTTTGTTCAGAGCCTTGAGAATCTAAGAAGAAATCTAGATGATAAGAGTAGGAAAATGATTTTCATCGGCTATTTCCCAGACCACAAGGCATACAAGCTCTACAATTTGGATACCGAGAAGGCATTCACCAGTAGAGACATCATTTTTGTGCAAGACCAGTTCATCGACCACAAAGGAAAAGCTGTTGATAAATCCGACTCAAGAATCGAACAACCAAACAATTCCGATCCAGAGATTCAACTGCAAAACATCGATGCTGACTCAGACAATGAGTCAGAATCTCAACAAGTCAACCCACATTAGAGGACCGAAGTTCAACCCAGAAGGTCGAATAGGTCCAGACAACCTCCATTCAGATTTATGAATGATCCAGCATGCTACTTTGTACAAGAACCGAACACCGTTTCTGAGGCAATGTCTACTCTTGATGCTGACCAGTGGAAAGCAGTGATGGACACCAAACTCGATTCTATTATGGAGAATCAAATGTGGACACTCACTTAGCTGCCATAGGACCGAAACTCGATTCCATGCAAATGGATATTCAAGGCGAAGTACGATGCTGAAGGGAGGCTAAATTGTTACAAGGCAAGGCTAGTCACCAAAGGATTTTTCCAGATTCCAGATCTGGATTATTCAGAAACCTTAAGCCTAGTTGTCAAACATGCTTCGATCCGCCTACTCCTCTCCTTTGCAGCCGCAACAGATCTTGAAGTCCACCAGATGGATGTTCAAACCGCTTTCCTCAATGGAACCATCGAAGAGAAAATCTATATGACGTAGCCAGAGGGATACAAACTGAACGACAAGCAACAACACCTTGTATGCAGAATTCACAAGGCACTCTACGGGCTGAAACAGTCACCCAACCTGGTTCCAGAAGATTAACGCATTTATGATAGAGAATGGTTTTATTCCAAACTCAGTATACGCGAATGTCTACTTCAAGTTTGTATTAGATTACTTCATCATCATCACTCTCTATTTAGATGATACACTCTTATTCAGTATAAATCTGAATCTGATGAAGGATACAAAATGCATGCTAGCCCAGAAGTACAAGATGACTGACATGGGTCCAGCCCACTATTGTATCGAAATCCAAATTCAACGAGATCGACCCAGCAGATTGATCTTTATCAGTCAGCAACTATATCTCAACAACGTACTGGAAAATTATGGAATGGCCAACTGCAAACCAAGTTACTTTCCACTCGACCTTGGACTAAAGCTATCAACAGAATAGTCTCCTCAAACTGAGACAAAAAAGGAGGAGATGAAGTGCTACCCGTTTCAATCCATCATCGGCTCATTGATGTATGCAATGATCTACACGCCACCAGACCTTGCATATTCGATCAGTGCGCTCAATCAGTTCCTGTCAAATTTAGGCTTAACTCATTGGAAGGCACTAACAAAGGTCATGAAGTACATCTAAGCAACGAAAACTCTCAACATCTGCTACGGAGGCAGCCACACTGCCAACATCCTAGAAGCCTACACAGATGCAAATTGGGCAGGAGATGTCGACACTAGAAAATCAACTTTTGGATTTATATTCTTATACAATCAAGGCCCAATCTCATGGAACAGCCGATAGTAGACCTCAGTTGCATTATCAACAACGAAATCTGAATACATAGCTACCACAAATGCAACCAAAGAGGTGATCTGGCTAAGGCAACTGCTTGCAGACCTCAACCATGCACAAATACTTCCTCCAACAATCTATTGTGACAATCAAAACACAATAGCGCTATCTGCCAATCCGAGATTTCACTCTCGAAGCAAACATATAGAAATCATGTATCATTTCCTTAGAGAGAAAGTGCACAACAAGGAAGTAGAATTGGCTTTCTACAGAACAAACTACATGGCAACAAATTGCTTCACAAAGGCTCTATCAAAGGAGCAATATCTCATATTCAACGATATGTTAAATATGAAGATCAAAGTTTTTCAAGATCCACATTAAGGGAGAGTGTTAGATTTTTTATGCTCAGCCTTAAACAAATAGTTCAAGTAATGAGCATCCTGAAAACCGAAGGCCGACTACATGTTTCGGACCTTCACATTTTTTCCTTTGAGATTTGTTTGCCTTAACCATTTTAAGGCACCTTCGCCTTTTTTGCCTCTTCGCGAAAAATACAACAAAGTGGCCAGAATGCCTTAGAAACCATTTCAAGACACCTTCGGCTTTTTCAGATTTTTCGCTGCCTTTAGTCTAAGGCACCTTCTGCTTTTTCGCTATCTTTAGTCTAAGGCACCTTTGCCTTCTCCGCTACCTTTAGTCTAAGGCACTTTTTCGGCTTTTTTGTCTTTTTCGTTGTCTTAAATCTAAGGGCGCCTTCAATATTTACATACCTTAAGTCTAAGGGCACCTTTAGGATTTGCATACCTTCAGTCTAAGGGCACCTTTGAGTTTTTTGGACTTTTCCGTTTTTGCTACATTGGCAGACCGACGTCGCCAAATTATCATCAACCCTAAAACAACTGGAGAAACAAATATCCTAAGGGCGGTTACCAACTTTGTACATATTCAAAACTGGAGTTAATGGTAGTTAAGGCATGAAATATTTTTTCTCTCGACACTTGTAAATCTATATATTAGCTGAATCAAGCTATGTTAGTGTTAATTTGAATTTCTTTTTTCAATCAGAGTTTTCTGTAGATAGCATTATCACGCTCAGCAAATTAAAGTTATTACTTCAAGCCATTGTACTCACTGTTGATATTAATCAGAGTGCAATTTTTGTCTCACTACTGCGTCGTTCATTTGCACAATTTGTATAAATTCTTCTACTTGAATATTTCTGCTGCTAACTGTTGCGTTTCCGTTCCTACACGCCTATGCTCTAAGCCTCGAGCTTTCGCTGCCACTCACGCCCACCATTTTACGACATTTGTCTCCTTGATCTCTCTTCTTCTTGTAGCACTCACTTGCAAAGTGTCCTTTGATGCCACAATAGAAGCACTTGAGCTTTCATCTATCCTTCTTTTTGCCACTTGAAGAAGCATCCACTTGATCTTTCCCTTTAGACCACTTACTTTTGGTTTTTCCCTTGAATTTGCCCTTTGTGAACATAGAATCCTCTTGAAGTGTTGATGTAGATCCACCTCTTGCTTGAAGCCTATATTCTTCATTGATCAAGATCTCTTGAAGATCCATCAAACTTGGCAAAGTCTTTTGAATAGCAATACTTTGAACAATGACAGAGACATACCTCCCGAAATGTGTTGATGATCAACCATGTTTTTACACTATGAAAAAAGGAGATTGTAGGGAGATTTCAAATTTTTTAAAGAGAAGACCCTACACTCTTTGCATTGCAGACATCCCCTATGGATTTCAAATGAAAGAATCTATAAATGATGATTTCCATTGAAATTTACTGAGATCCATAGTGTGATGCAAGGATTTCTTGAAGCACAACTTCTCCTATTTGGAGAGTTGTGATATTTCATTCAAGCTGGCAGTCGACTTCAGTGCAAAAAAGCTCTTTTATCTTTTTGCAATGCTGGGATTGAAAATGCTATTTTGTATGTTTTTAAATTTTTTAAAACTTAACTTTATTCATTTTAATTTTAATATATTCTATGCTTAGCATAGATCATTGTTTAAAATAATAATTTACTTTTCTTTTTGTAGGTACAAGCCCAATGTTCGCAATGCTAGTGGTGCACGATTGTGCAATGAGATTGAATACATAACCATTGGTTATTATTCATTGGAAAATAAAGCCTGAGGTTATGAGAGAAGATTCTTTTTGTTGATGCCAAATACTATAGATCATAAAAGGGTGTTGGGTTTTTCTCTTACTTATAACTCAAAACCTTTATGAGTCATTTTAGATTCATTTATAGGTTTATGTGCATAGAATACACAAGAACTTGACTTCTTGTCTTGTGGAAGCTTCACCAACCTCCAAGTGTTATTCTTAAAAAGAGCTTGATACTCAAGATCCATTGCTTGGACCCACTCCTTTTGCCTTGCTTCCTCTACACAAGTAGGTTCTAAAAGAAGTTAGGAAGGCAAAATTTGTACCCTCAACAATTTGCTTACCCTTCTCATCATATGTGAGCCTTGATGGTTTATGTCGTTGCCTTGATGTCCTCCTTGGGTTTTGACGTGTAGATGCCTCTCTATCACCACCCTCGTCCAAAGAACCATCAACATCATGTTGTAGCTTAGTTCTCTTTAGATATATAGAATTAATGTAGTGTCAAGAATTATTGTTTCTATATGATGATAAACAAATGAATATTGGAGATTATTGAACCTTGTACAGTTTCAAGTGATGTAATCTTGGTTATCGACAGATATTCAAACAGTAGGTAGAATCCAATCACTAACATAATACAGAGTTCCGATAGAACTCTCAATGAAATACCAAACTCCATAGACACGACAAAAGCCTAACAATAGGTAGCTCGTACTACCTTATCCGATCATTAACATAACACAGAGTTTTGATAGAACTCTCAATAAAATATCAAACTTCATAGACACGAAAAAAGCCTAACAATTCGATTCCATCGACAATCAAAATACTTCCTATTAGAGTTAATCGACTGGAAATTCGACAGAGATCTGTTCTACTAACTCGAAACAACCAGTTTTCACATTCAAATCTGTGAATAGTCTAAGCACTGCTCAAACTATCAATCATGGTCGTCAATGAACTATACCTTCGACATTCTAGATGGAGCTCGATGAAATCGAATCTCGCTTTCAAATAGGTATTGAGGTTTGATTTCGACTTAAAGACTCGGAACTCATTCGACTTTGATATATTTGACAGACCAACTTAGACACTTATCATGGGGCCTTGGCATTTTGCAAGTAAATTTTTTGTGAGTTTCTTTCTTGCCATGATTCAACAAAAAGGTAGCACATCGTGTGCTATCTTTTTTAAGCCACTACTTCAATGTTTATTATTAAGAATGGTTTGGTACATAGTTGAAAATCTCACAAAGTAAAAACAATTTAAATAATTATTTTTTTGTAGCGTCCAAAGATAGCATGTCGACGTGCTATCTTTGGACACTACAATTTTTTTTTTCTCATTTCATATAACACGTCGGCGTGCTATCTTTAAAGGCTGCACATTTTTTTTTACAGCTATTTTACTTAGTACGTTTGCTTACTATGTTTGCAGGTTGAAGAAAATATTTTGAAATAATATTTTTACTCAAAATTTGATTCTCAAATGTGTCAAAATAGTTGTTCTATTTTGTAATTTACTCAACTAGCACACCGGCATGCTAGTTGCATCAAGTCCAAAAAGAAATAAATTTTATTAAAAAAGACTTCATTTTTTTAAGTAAAATTTTTTTAGGCTAGCATGCCAGCATGCTAGCTTTTACAACTTCATGAACATTTTTTTTATATAATAAAAGTGAACCTATATTTATAGAGTAACAAAGTATTTTGTGATAGACCTATTTAAAATTTGATGGATAGTCAAATTTTTATGCATCCAACCACAATTATTGTACTTAAAAAAATCATGTAGTGGCATAAAAAGAGATGCACACCATGTGCTACCATTTTGTTGGATCATGGGTAGAAGAAACTTGCAAAACTCTCAAAAAGTTTACTCGCAAATCATTGGTACCTGAAGCTTCTACACAAATTGAGAATTTATGAAATTGTGAGTGCTTCTAGAATCAAATAATACGTTAATGTCTTTATCTAAAATTTTGCCTCTAACTCGAAACAATTTATTAGGTTTGAAAGATAACTTACTAAAATTGCAAAGCACATGGATAATTTCCTATTTAATCAATCTGCCTATAGGTGATTCCATCGTTATGATATTTGATACTTTGTTCTTTTTTCTGGAGCACCATTTCGCTCAATGCCCAGTTTCGTTACACAAAGAACGAAGATTTTTTTTACTGCCAACTTGTGTGCCTTGTCTTTGATTATCGGCCTTTTGTTCTTTGTCTTTTGGTGAGCCGTGATATCCAATTCATCAAAATATTTTTTTCTTTGAAGTTCCAATATTGCCTTACTTAGGGTATGGAGTAATTGATTGGGATCAATTGGTCCTCCCACGTTGGAAGAGACCGGCCAAATTTTGGGAGAGAAAATAAGTTCATCTCTGACCATCAAAACTTCTTTGTTGCCATTCTCCTATGGAAAATAGTTACGTCCTTTCCCAAATAAATGTGCTTGAATTAGCATCAACTACAACTTGAGAACGTCGCAAGGAAAATTAATTAAACAAACACCATTTAACCAATTACAAATTTGAAAAAATAATGTCACTTTAAATGCTTGTAAAAAAATGAAAGCCAATGAATTAAAAAAGGCCATTTATGAACAACCATAAAAATAAAAAAAAAGTCAAACTAAGCAATACAGTCCCCCCTTTCACTTCATCAAACTAAGGGAGGGGGCTCAGGGTAGCCGTCGGGCTACCCTCCCCTCCCCCCATTCGAGTCACCATCAAGGGCATGAATAGCAACCCGAGAGCAGGGGAGATTGCGGGAAGATGATATATATATATATATATATATATATATATATATATATCTACACACACACACACACACACACACACACACACACACACACACACACACACACACACACACACACATTATAGATGTATCGCCGTTGCTGCACATTCCAATCCGTCCTACTACCTCCTCTTTTTAGTAGGTTTTATGCAGGTTTTAAGGCTCCTTTACAAATTTGCTTTGTAGGGATCTCGAGTTTGCTATCCATCAAAAGTTTTCAACAAAGCGTTGAAGCAAAGGAATTGAAAGCTTTAATGCTTATAAAAAAACTTACCTGACATGTAGCAGGGCAACCCCGCCTTTGCACATGTTCCTCTTAGCTTTACTTCAGTTTGATAAAACATTTTATAGTTCATCAGTTATTAATTTGCAACTCTTACGGTTACTGGCAAAATCCCTGCAAAACTAAGCTAAAAATATCCAACAACTCTCTCAAGCAACTTACTAGAAAACTGATTTTTTTTTATTCACTAGTTTTGTACAAAATTATGAATATAGATGCTGAAACTTCTAATTGAAATTCACCAGAAATATACACTTATGTTGTGCTTATGCTTGTCATTAAAATTCCAAACTAACAGTATTATATATTAGTTTACAATCCTTTACAAGCTCACAACAAAAGATTCAATACAAAGTTTCACTTCCTTTACAAAAATACAGCCATCAAATATGTCTTAAAGCAATGAAAATTGTATCCATAAAAACAAGAAACTAGAACCAGTTATTAATTCTGCATTATACCAGTACTCATAAGCTTCAAAAAAACTTTGGTTTCCTTGCTTCTGAAGCATTCAAATGCTACCTTTTAAAGAGCAAAATTTTCAACCTTTAACTAAGGGCTATAATCCGACTCCGAGGAATGCACCTTCTTGCAAGTGAATGGCCACCCCCAAATCACGTTAAACTTTGATAATATTTTATACTTGAGAGAAAAAGATAACCGTATGCTTATAAAATAGTGAGCTTACATTAACGCGGAAAATGCCACGGAGTGAAATAATGTACACCACATGTCGTCAGGCACTTGAAGTGCATCCGATTGGGGCAAATTTTGTTTTACCTCCCCCTTTTAGGTATGTATGGGTGGGGAGGTGACTTCTTCTTTATAGGGCTCTTTGAGGTTCCATACTTCCTCGTCTTTGCTATAGAGAAGAGATAGAGGGTGTTAGGGTTTGGAAGAGATGGCGCCAGCGGTAGCAGCAAAGAAGGCAGCGGCAGCAGGAGGCCCCAAGGGCAAGAAGAAGGCTTCCACCTTCACGATCGACTGCGGCAAGCCTGTGGAGGACAAGATCATGGATATTGCATCCTTTGAGAAGTTCTTGCAGGATCGCATCAAGGTTGGAGGCAAGGCTGGAGTTCTGGGGGATGCTGTCACAATTGTTCGTGAGAAGAATAAAGTCAGCGTGACTTCGGAAAGTGCATTTTCTAAAAGGTTGGCAATCCAATGTCTGGTCATTGTTATCTTACCTGTTTTAAGTTTGTAGAGAGCAGCCTTTTGCGGTTTTACTAGAATCATTTAATTTTCTGTGTTTCTTGGGAAATGATGGTGCATCTGTCTTTCTTCAGTATCTTCTTGAACATAATCTGTCAACGCCTGACAACGGATATTGATATGTGAATATCAAGTTTGGAAAAACTTTCTATCTGGATAAGTTTTTGGTACTGATTGTTTGTTAGGAGGTGATTGAACTTGAGTATGGAAGTAATGTGCCAGGAGGTATTGCTATTTTAATTGTTATTTAGATGGAACTCTTGATGGTTTTGGTGGTTTTATGTGTGGAAGATCGCATAGTTGACATCTAGTATGGTTAAGTCTTGAGTCTGGTTACCACTTTCAGCCAACCCAAAGATTTATGTTGATTCAGAGAATGAAATTATCAGATGTAACTTTCAAATCATCCACAAAACATCACATGCGACACCAATAGATGGGCTATGATGTGGCCCCCATACGAAGGAAATTTCAACTGAGATACAAATAGCACTAGTAGGACATGATCTTCTCTGGTCAATTTTGAGATTTAAGGACTCATATTTGCCTTCTACTTACAGTAATTTTCAGATTTCCTTCTTTGGAATGCTTGATTTTCATCTCTTTATGATGGTTGGAGCTTTTATACTTTTCATATGGTGCTCTCTCTCTCTCTCTCTCTCTCTCTAGGAAGGTTGGTTTCCTAAGAGGTTGTTTGTTAGGAACAGAACGTGCAACATTGATTTTTCATTTTGTGGTTCCCTCTTCTACAATCAAATCTTTACCAAAACCATGATTTTCACTAGTCTTCTTACTACGCTTGCAATGTTTGCTTCCAGTTTTTCTTATTTAATACTTGTTTCTACATACTTGTAATAAGAGGTAGCCTATTTGTAAGTCTTGATAATACTTGTATCTAATTAGAGGTAGTCTTACTAGGAAAGTAAGCCTTGGAATATTTGAAACTTTTTTTGTCTTAACAAGAGAGGGTCAAGGTTTAAGGTTATTGCATCAAGTTGTTGATTGAATTGATGACACCTAAGAACATTCTTTTTCTTATGTATCTATTGAAATTTGTGTTATGGCATTTTAATCAATCACTTAGTTTGGTCTTTGCAGGTATTTAAAGTATCTTACAAAGAAGTATTTGAAGAAGCACAACGTAAGGGATTGGTTGCGAGTCATAGCATCAAATAAGGATAGAAATGTGTATGAGCTTCGATACTTCAATATTGCTGATAATGAAGCAGAAGATGAGGACTAAGCATATGTTCATTATGTTTTAAACATTTATCTCGTTTCTAGCTACAAACTACAATTAAGTTGAGAATAGTTGCCACTTGATTTATTGTCATTTTTTAAGGTCATTGTTATAGTTACAAATCTAGATTCTAGATTTTTTTTTTTCTAGATTGGCATTTTTGTGATATTCATTTTCCATTCTTTGTGATGTTGGCTTTATTTGAGCTCTATTTTCACTCACTAACTACATTCCTTTATTACTCCTTTGGAATGTATATATTTGTTTGACATGTCTTAGAGTGGGTGCTGCCACTGGGGGAGCAGTTGGAGGAGCCACTGTGGATGTGGGCGCTGCAAGAGAAAACCTGGGCACAGATGGTGGCATGCCATGGAGACCTGGTGCTGCAGAAGTGGACGACGATGGAGGGGCTGCAAGCCTGAATGGCATTGGTGGCACTGGAGGAGCTGTGCGGCGCACATACACCCTCTGAGGAGCTGGAGGAACTATAGACACCTTGTGCGGTTGCTCTGGCTCGGTCTCTGTGTATGGCATGTTGGTAAGAGATGACGGGGGTGCCTTGACACTCAGCATCTGCTGAGCCTGGAAATCCAATGTGGCAATCAGGTCGTCCAGCTGGGCATCTGAATACAAATGCTCTTGGATCTGGGCCTCATCCTGTGCAACATCCCCTGAATCATCCTGTGCACCATCCCCAAAATCAACCCGTGCCTCATCCCGTGCCTCATCATGTGCACCCTGTGGATCTTGCATGGCCTCCCAATCTGTGCAATCAAAGTCATCTGGTGCCTCCTTTGGTGTGCTGTCGTAGTAACGGCCATGACTCTGTACTGCACGCATCCAAACATCTGTCGGACCGGCATCTAAATCACTCTGCCCTCTATCAAGAGCCCCCTCCATCATGTCGGCATAGGTAGGTATGCCACTGTCCCCCCCCTGTGTGCCCTGCCTGTCTCCCGGTATAACATGTGCCATGTGTCCCACCTCTACCACGTGATGCACCTGTGACCCCTGCCCGTGGCGTGTGCCCTGCACCTGTATGGTCTGCCTCATCTCTCTCTGAACTGGCAAACACCACCGTAACGACATGCTGTGGGCCTATGGACAAGATGGAAGATCTAATGACGTCCCCTCTACTGCAATCCACGGCTCTCAAAAACTGTGTACCCATGCAGCTGGAGACCAAGATGTTGAGGATCGGCCTCCTCCTGACATCAGTCCAGCCATCAGACATGATGCTGCATCCATATGTGGCCCAGTGGCAGCGTAGAAGCTCCATTTCTCTGGACAAGGACTCGACCCTATCTCTCAACATGTGTGTACGAACAACCTCTGAACCAGAGACTCTCCAGCTAGGGCTGACAGACTGTGCAAGGCGGAATGCCCTTCTGAAGGGCTCAGAATCGGTGATGGCAAAAGGTAGGTTCAGCTCGTAAATCAAATTAGCCACGGCCTGTGTGGCCTCTCTGTCCATGTGCAGCTGATGCGCGCCGCGAATGGTCTACTACACAAGGGCTCTACCTGGTGGGCGACGGGTGGTGGACCTCCAGCACGGTGCACCAACCGTGACAGGAATGGACGATGACGCGACAGGCTGGGCACTAGTGGATGCATCGGCTGTAGACGTGGAATGAGGAGAGTGGGATGCATTGGCAGGGATGGGTGCAGTAGCATAAGTGAAGTGCACTGGTGGAGGGGCAAACTCCTCATGCGTGCCAGCCAAGGAGCGGTGCAAAACCGGAGAACGCCCTTTGAAATGGTGTTCTCCCCCGCCACAAGACATGGCCCGTATGTGTCCAGTAGTCGCTGCCTGTCGGGGACGGACATGCTGCCACAAGGGGCAGCATTTAAGGTGCCACCATTTTTGGCGTGCACCGAGCAGGTGGCCTTTAAGGCGAGTGAGGGACGCAACAAATTCGACGAGGCAGTATCGGCAACGCACGATCTTCTGACTGGTCTTGTTGGACTTGTCGGCAAGCCGCCTGACAATGTCTACCTCGTCCCACAGACCGGAAATGTCGGAATGCACCATTGCGATGGAGAAAACTAGGGAAAAAAATGCAGATGAAGCTGGAGCTGGAAGGATGGATTGTTGGAAAAAAAAACAGCAGGGTTCACTGTTGGAGAGACGCTAAAAATGGGCGAAGGCAGGGCGAAGCAAATCAGATGCAGGGCAGGGCAGGGCATTGCGTGGGCGAAGGGCGACGCAAGGGATCGAAGGCAGACAGGCAAAACAGCAGCGATGGCAGGGCGGAGGAGGGCACAAAAAAAATTTCAGATGGAAACGCGAGGGGGGCGGGGGTAGGTTTAGGTAAAACAAAAATTAAAAAAATATTAAATATTAAATAATATAATATATTGTGGTACCGCGGGACCTATGATTTGAACATTGTAAAGGTGAATTTAGTATTAGAGCATAAGAGGTGGAGGATAGATGCTATGCTTATTCGTAATAACCAAGTGATGCTACTCGCTATGCATTCATTATTGATATAATTCTGATTTTTAAATAGCTATTTTGCAACACTATATATTTTTCATAGTACGGTTAGCTAAGTTAGACAATATTATTTGTCTAACGTGGAAGTGACGAGACTAAAAGTTGTTGAGTTCCTTACTTTTGAGCTAGTCTTCTTTGGAAAGGGCTTGAGATGTACTTGGTGACACTGTTGGCGTTAATTCACACCACACAATCGAGTAAACGCATGCTCATGACTGAAGTTCACGTGGTTGAAATATGAACATAAAGCAAAAAGAGTTGCAACCAATTTTGGAGTGCTCATGAATATTGTAAGTAATTAAAAATTCTATTTTTAAACCTAGATTGCTTGCTTGCCATACAAATGTGCACATTTTGCGAGTAATCAAAATGTGAGGTTTTTTCATTGATGCAAGTCTTCATTGTGGCGATCACCACTTTCTCGTTTGTTTTGCTATAAGGGCATTGGGACCTTTCATGTCGATGTATCTATGCACTTTAAGCTACAACATTTTGCAACGTGTTAAATTACTAATGGTCGGTTATATACAACATAGCAATGCTAGTTGGGCAATGCCATGTAAGGGGCAAGCCCCTATGATGTCACTTCGCAAAGGTTGGGAATTGAGCATGCGCCTAGCTGGCCACAATGAACAACTCTACCCATATATCCCACTTAGATTGACCGTCCTTTCCACTTGGAAGTTTCACCAAGCACACAATCATTTCCAATTGCAAATGATTGAATTTGTACATGGCAATTATGATTGCAAACAAACAACATGGATTAGAAAATGGTAGCCATTTTAAAAAACATCACCCATGTCAAATAAATAGTACATCACTCATTATGAAGAGCTTTACATTGGGTTAGTGTGTGGTGGATAACACATAAATTCATTTACATTGAAAATGTCATTGATGTTCTCCATGGCCTTATCATAAACAATTATGCATCACCTTTGTGATCTTTTGTGCACAAATACGTTCGAACTTATATGACCTTTGACATGCATTGGGGTAATGTCTCTACATTGGATGACAAACGACCACAAATTGTATGTCTCTACATTGGAAGGCAAACAACCAGAAATTGTTGCAAGATTTTATATAGAACCAACATACAATCCAATTATGAGAAATTGTATAATATCTTTTTATGCCATTTCATAAAATGCTTTTGTTATTGACCATCCTAACACAACATCTGAAGATAAAAAAACCTACTTTTGGTGGCCTAGCCTCTTGTATTGTGGTGAATGCATGTGAAAAGGGTGTATAAAGAGCAACATTTTTACTTGTTTGCATTTCTTTTACCCCCATCAAAAAAGTTCCCATGCCCAAAACACTCCCACTAATGTAAATGGGTGTGATAGCGGCATTTTGCATGTTTGCAACTCCCATCATCATCAATTGGGATGATATGGTCTAGAAAAAGCTTAAATTTGTTGGGATTCAAGAAGAGCAAGCATTGATGTGAGTGGCTTGCGTCCAAAAAAGAAAAAACTTTCTTTGTGTGTGCCCTAGCTTGTTACATGGCAGTGAATGCATGTGAAAAGGTTTTACAAAGCAACATTTTGGCTTGTTTGCATTCTTTTTACCACCATCAAAGAAGTGCTTAAACACTTCCATCAATGTTAATGGAAGTGAAAAGGGAGTATGTTTGCATCCTTGCTACCCACATCAACATCAATGGGGGCTATGGTCTAGAAAAAGCAAAAAATTGGTTTTTGTGTATCCCAACGAATCCTATTAGTGGTGGCAAGGGTGGAAAAGTGCATCAGGAGCAACTTTTTTTTTTTGTTTGCATCCTTACCATCCCCAAAAGCACCAACAATGGTGGTTGGCATCAAGTCCTTCTCCGAGGATCCAAGACTAGGCAACCGAACAAAGACACAAAGGGAATAGGATGTGGATAAACCAACCCAACCAAACTAGATTGATCAAATCTAGCCCCCAAGCTATGGACCATACAATTACAATAGGAGAGAGGGATCACACTAGCAACATGTAGCGACAATAACCAAAATCAAGCATACACTAGAGAGAGCCCTATGGGTATACTTATACCCTCCAAGGCCCCTTCACTACTAGTAGTGAGTCACTCTTAGATCCATAGCAATCCACCATCTTAATCTAGGCCTCCAACCTTTAACTATGACCTTAATTCCATGAGGGATATCTCTTCTCTTTCAAATTAAGCTTCTCTCATACATGCAAGGTTAAGCTGGCTCCATATCCTCCTCTAAATACCCTCCTTTGCGTTTGCTTGTTGACAAATTTCAAAGCTACATGGGGTTGGAAGATGAACACCAACATTTATAAATAAGCAATCAATGGCAATCAATTGCAGCCAAAGAAAAACTATTCATGCATGAAATTGAGGGTCTTTCTTACAATTTCTTAGGAAATTAGGGATTGATGCTTTTCCATCAATTCTACCTTTTAAGTGTAGTGCATATAAAGAATGTAACAATTCTTTGATACCGAAAAAAATTGATTTGAACTGAAGAATAATTTGATATCGTGAAAGATATCAAGTATAAGAGTTCACAAGCTCTGATATAGTATTAGGCCTTGAAGAATCAACGCTCTGATACCATGTTGGAAATAGGTGTGTGAAAGATAGGTCGAATAAGATTCGAAAAGAATTTGAACAAATAAGATTCGAATAAAAAGAATTCGAATGACAAGAGAGAAAACTTATCAGCGGAATAAACTATCTTTCTCTTTCTTCATGCATGACTACGCCTATCAATTTCGAACAAAACAAGTGATAGAAATCATGTTTGATCTTGAGATCATCAATACTATAGTGATTATGTAGCCGAACATTAATGCATTGAATTATCAAACAAATAATTGGTTGTGAAGAACTACAGAAATGCATACATTTTGAGACAAACACAATAAGAAGATAGTATTGATTCAGTATGAAAGCGAAACAGAAGTAAATGAGTACAACAAGTTGCAGATTGAAGCCGCGTGCTCTAAGCTATCTCTGAGTGGCTAAATTAAAAGTCTGAATTAAGTGCAATGCTGATAAGCAATAAGCGCAATAACAATCTCTAAACAACTCTAAGAAGTGAGCTAGAATGCTCAAGAGTGTTCAAGCTCACAAGCTTGAGAGAGAGAGAGAGAGAGAGAGAGAGAGAGAGAGAGAGAGAGAGAGAGAGAGAGAGAGAGAGAGAGAGCTAACTATTCAATACTTGTTGATCTATTGATCGCATTGTTCAAAGTAGAAATATGAGTAGCTATTTATACTAAGCAAATGCGGCAACATCCAATAGTAGGACAACTAATTAGATCGTCAGTCATAATGGATAGTGAGTTGGCATCCATTCAAAGTCTAAACTCTAAACCTAAACCCTTAACACTAAATCCTAAATCTTAAGCACTTAGCCCTAGATCCTAAACCCTAAATCCTAAATTCTAACCTAGCCATAAACTCTAAACCCTAAGCCCTTATCCCTAAACCTTAGATCCTAAACCCTAAGCCCGAAATCTTAAACTCTAAGCCCTATGCCCTAAACCCTAGATCCTAAACTCTAAATCTTAATTTCTAAACCCTAAACCCTAAATTCTAAATCTCAAAACCTAAATCTTGAACCCTAAACAATAAACCCTAGGCCCTTACCCCTAAAATTTAAATCCTAAATCCTAAATTTATAACCCGTAGTCCTAAACCCTAAACTCCTAGCCCTAAACCCTAAATCCTTCTCCCTTGGCCCTTAGCCTTTGTTCATTTGTCTTTCGCCATTGGCCTTCATCCTTAGCCCTTGGTCCTTGGCCCTTGTTCCTTAGCCCTTGGTCGTTAGCCCTTGTCTCTTAGCCTTTAACCCTTGGCCCTTGGACCTTAACCCTTGGTTCTTGGACCTTAATGCTTAGCCCTTGGGCCTTGGCCCTAGACACTTGGCCTTTCACCATTGGCCCATAGCGCTTGGCCCTTGGCTCTTAACTCTTAACTTTTGTCCCACCCTTGGTCCTTGGCCCTTAGCCGTAGCACTTGCCCTTAGCCCTCTGCCATTGCTCGTTGGCCCTGAATCCTTCTCCCTTGGACCTTAACCCTTAACCCTTGGCTCTTGGCCCTTTACCCTTAATCCTTAATCCTTGGTTGTTGCCCCCTAGGATGCACCCTCCCCATACAAAAAGAAACTTACAATTACAAAGTGTGTCAAAAGATGGGTGCACACCCTCATACATCCTCTCACCTCATGCATATACACAAATTGTTGTATATATTTTGGGAGGTGTCCATCCACCATGATGGGTGGAGCCTCCAATATTTAAAAAAAAAAAAACAAAAAAGAAAGAAAAAGAAAAAACGAATTTTTTTGAAAAAAAAATTCGTTTTTTTTTTTTTTTTTTTTTCGGGAGCCTCTACCTGCTGCAACGGGTGGAGCTGCCACATCCCAAAAATAGTCCAAAACTTAAAAAAAGAATCCAAAATTAATTGAGACAGTGTCAACCACAATACAATATATCAATAGATAACACATTAAGTTATCAACTAAATATCAAATGAACCAAATTAATGTGAATTTACCTTTACTATTGTATCTCCATTGTTTTCCAATCTTTGCTTTTCCTTTTGCATGCACTTGATCTTTCAATCCTTTGCAATGAAAGCTCTTTTTCCATTTTTCATATCCAAGCCTACATCACAAACAAAAAGGATCTAAAAACTTATACTAAAGGATTATGATCACAAAACAAATACAAGTAACATCCATCAATAGACTAAAAACACAAAACACTATCAATATCTATAAAAAACCTATCAATATTCTCACTCACATTCACCTCCATCTCATCCTCACTCCCGTCTTTTCTCTCTTTTTCTCTCTCCCACACAAAAGAAAAAAGAAGTCGACATCTAGTTTAGGAGCGAACCACATTTTGGCCTGGTTCACGCGCCAAGTTTTATTTTTTGGTCAAAAATTTTGCGTGGATTATCCACCCGTGGATACCACGTGGATATAAAACAAAGTTTATCCATGTGTTATCCATGGTCCCAACTCTTTGGATTTTTCGTGAATAAAAAAAATACGCGTGGATAATTTGCCACACAATATCCACGCAAAAGCCGAGCCTAAATTTTTTGCATCTTACTATGGCATGGATAATCCATGAGAAAAACACATTCCCATGCCCGGGTCCGGTCGTCGGAGGTTGCCGGTTGTCAGAGTTTGCGTGGAAGATCCACACGTGGATAATCCACGCGATTTGAATTTCACGGTCTTCGGTGAATTATGGATAGCTGTTGCCAAAAATGATAGTTGCATGGAACATCCACATGACGATATCCATGAGTATATCCACGCCAATCCATGACTATATCCATGCAAAAAAATTTTTAGTCGCGCTACCTCCTTTGTATGTTGGGCAGATATTTGCTTCTTGTGTTCTTGTGATAAGGTTACTTGCATCCTGATCTTAGGCGTTAAGGAAGTCCTCTTGATCATTGTCATCTTCGTATGACATGTTGTTGTATATGTTCTCATACATATCGGTGGATAATCGAAACATGTTATGATATCCAAGGATAGGCTTCATGAAAAACCGGATTGCTCTCACAAGGTGTGAATAGATCATTACCGGTTGTGTCTGGTCTAGAAGGTTTTATGTATTGATCATGCCTTTGACTTGGCCATAGTATAGGCCTTCAGCTACTCTCCCTCCTCTAACAATTCTACTGTGCCATGTATCCTTTTGTGCTGTCATTGCCTGGTACATCATCTTGGTGCATTTAAGAATGTAGAAATCCTCTCTCCTCTCTGTTACTTTGACTGCAAAATTGTATTCAATGGATAGCAAGCCACACAAACTATCAGGGTTCCCCTCATACTTGGGTAGGTTGGTGTCATTATGCATTGGCATGGAAAAATAAGCACTGTCATTATCTCCAACATTATTGTCTTCATCGCTGCTAGCTGCCTTTGACTCTAGCAATGGCTGGATAAATAAATATTTTCACTCTTCCATCATGTGTTGTCTGTTCCTGCATCTTCTCCATTGCCCTGCAGTACATGAATCACAAAAACATGACAATGTACGACATTGTAGTGAGCATGGACTATCTTGAAAATATCCCGCCAATACAATGGAACAAGCGTGAGGAACGAGCGTGAGCATGTGATGCACTGACAATTCCATTTCACATCATGTTGCACCTCATCCTTTCTTGTACTATAGATGTGGCCTTTTCCTTTTGGCCTAAATGTTTCTTTCAGATATGCGACCACATCTGTTGCACATTTCAAGGGCCAACCGTCTAGTTTCAACTCCTTGTGAGTGAGAGTTCTCTTGATAACCACGCCTGCCCCGTCAGGCTCATCTTTTCCATGGCCTGAGGTAGAAAAATTATGCATCATTTGCAGACCTGTCAAGTGATAATATTTGTCCAAAAAGCAAACAAAATGTTAGATTTTTTATTTTTATGTAGGCTGCAATAAACAGTGCTTGCAAATAGTACCCGTAGTTCTGAACTTGGTGACCTGTCTAGTACCAATTTTTTACTATATTCAAGTGTCCCGTATAGACCCAGTTTGGTGCTATATTTATTAGGAAAACAATTGGTACTCCAGAATAGTATATTTGTACTCCAAAATAATTGGTACTGTGTATTTTGGTATTACAAGACGGACTATGTAGTTAAAGTCTTATAGTTCAGTACCAATTTTGGTACTATCTGAAGAAACAAACCTGAAAACTATAGAGTAATAATAATAGATAGTGAGAACCCCCAACAAATATATCTGGCCACGAAGAAGAAAGGACTTCGAGTTTTGAATTGGGATGTCGCATCGTCTAACCACACCCAATGACACCTCAGATTATACCCGTTCTCTTTCAACCGATTGTCATGTAGTAGTAGACAATGTTGTACAAATAGGGTGTCATGCAGCTTATCATCTGATATGTAAAAATGAAGAGTCTTTTCAGTTGCACCTACAGAGTTTCTGACATACGTTATGTGCACAAGTATCCTGACCTGATTAGACCAGCAATGCATGGACTGCATCTCATTCTACATCTTGAACGAATAATTCTCCGCAAAGTCGATGACTGAAACAACAACATCCGAAAGAAATTTCAGCAAGCAATCTTTAAATTGTTGTGACTGCCACCGAAACATAAAGTTATGCTTGATGGACTTTTTCAAATGTGCTGAAACCAGGTCAACAAAAGCAGTGCTCCACATTCTTTGCACTACCAAATCCTTTCTCTTCTTGATAGAACCGCCCTCATCAACAAACCCTGTCATAACGTCTGTAAAGATCTTCACAGACAACTCCATGTTGTCCACTGATGTCTAACAAGGACATAATGGCAACGTGCAAATGCCACATTTACTATAGTCCCCGAACAAGCATTTTTTTGCATGGTATTCTTAATTAGGAGGCTTTGCACATAAAAGCAATTCCCACATATTGTTGATGTATTGCTTTGCCTTCCAAATATCCGATTCCTAAAGTTTGCAGCAGATGGATCATTGTTAACATCTTCAAAGTGAATTTGAGGAGTAATCTCGTTACCACTGATCTATATTCAAGAATTCTTATTGTGTTACATGACATAAGTGATTTCAAACCCCCTCTAAAACTTGGATGTCTATTGATGTTACGAGTTTTGTTGTTTCCCTTGAAAAAAATAGTACCAAAAGTACCAAAATAGATACTATGCGACAGTAACAAGTTTGAAGTAAAAAATAACAAAATTTGGTTGTCTGAACTATTTAAATTGAAAATTGATAAGTACCAATTGAATGAAGCATTGGTACTATAGAGTTTCATAAAGCTTTGGTACTCAAGGATTTCACCAACATATAACATTTCAGTATCTTTCTTCACATTGCAATAAAATTCTCTCCAAATTTATTCTGTTATTGCACATTACAATTACCCAGACACTGGTGCTGCTCAATACAAGGTTGGTTCACTCAAAATTTCTAAAAGATTCCTTCTACATTAAAGTTATTGTTAACATCTTCAAAGTGAGTATTCTCGTTACCACTGATCTATACTCAAGAAGTCTTATCGTGTTACAGGTAGAAAGTACCAACATGTAGTATCAAAGCATCATGTACAGTAGTATGAAAGTATCATATAAAGGTAGTACCCGAATGGTAGAAAGTACCAATAGGTAGTACCAAAGCATCATATACAAGTACTACTAAAGTACCAAAGCACCTTATAGTACCAAAGTACCAAACATGTAGAAAGTAGAAGAACCTTAATTGGTAGCCTTGAGGATCAAAATTGTTACACAATAGGCTTAAATAGTACCAATTTGTGATACTCAAAAGTTTCAAGAACACGTAAACATTACAAAAATAGTACAAATCTTGTAAAATTGGTCGTAGTACCCAATTTGATAGTCTTATGGGTAAAATATGGATACAAGAAGTCTAAATAGTACCAATTTGGTAGATTTCAAAATAAAAATGAGACACTTACCATAAAAGAACCTAATGTGGTAGTAAGGAGGATCAAAATTGGTATACGATAAGTTCTTGTAGCACCAATCTTTTGTATTCCAGAGTTTTGCCAACACAAAAATAGTACAAATTTTGTAAAATTAGTACCCAACTACTGGAGTAATACTACCAATTGGTGTAATAACACTAAAGCAATACTAAAAAGACCGCATCGAGTCGTATGCAAATTGCAAATAGGACCAAATTTTAAAAAAATAAAACCAAATATTGTAGATTTTAAAATAAAGATAATTCACATTATAAATCTCAGTAGACCAATTTGGATGATTTTAGAAATTATGAAAGTGAGACACGAGGTATTAAAGAACCTATATCGGTAGTCTAGAGTATCAAAATTGTTATACGATAAGTTCCAGTAGTACCAATCTTAGGTATTCGAGAGTTTCACCAACACGACAACATGACCAAAATAGTACAAAAATTATAAAATTACGAACTAATGCTTCAAGCCTTAAATACTACCAATTCGATAACAATACTAAAATAGTTCCATATAGTCCGAAACGAGCACCAACATCGCGCACTATCTATGTTTGAACGACACACAACTAGGATTCTTCTTTCTTACACAAACATTCAATACAAATATTGCTTCATTAGTACGAATAAGTGGCAAATGACTTCGAGGCTTCAATCTTAAAAGGAAAAAGCAAATGACATGTACCAACAAGTACCAATTGTATCAGACTTTAGTAGTCAAGGGTTTTAAGAAATGTCAAAATGTAGTCGAACATAATTTTCTTGTTGTTGCACATTGCACATTAAATAGCTGTTTATAAGCTTTTCAAAATATTAAAGTACCACAAATAAAATAACCCGGAGTCATGCAAAAACTATTGCAAGTCTCAAAGTACAAAACAGTAGTTTTGAAAACACCTGAAATATCACAAGTACCAAAAGTTCCAAAATATTTGAAAGCACCAAACAACTAAATGCTAGCAGATCGAAAAGTACCAAAATGTTGCAAACAACAAATTGAAAAGACATTTAAAAACTACCAAAACTATCAAAAGCAACAAACAACAAATACTTTCTGCACACCCAAAGTACAAAATATTTCATGAGGACGAAACAACAAAAAGAAAAGTTATTTGAAAAGAATATAGAGTACCAAAAGTAACAAAAAGATATCTTACACAAGTTTTCATAAGTACCTAAAAGAAAATAGATAGTTGTTTATAAGCTTCTACAACAAGTACCAATAGTCCCAAAAGTCCAAAAGAGCAAAATATCAGTTGAGTAAACACTGCAAAACAGTTCCAAACAACAAGAGGTGGAGTGTGTATCTATAGAACCAAAGAACAGGAGTATCAAAGATCAGTTTCAACAGTGCCAAAGAACAGTAGTACCAAGAAAATGAAAATCCAACAAAAAAGGACCTGAGAGTTGTCAAGAAGATGTCATTAGAGAAAATTTGAACACAAAAGGGCCTTTCAATAAGATACTTTTTATTTTTTTCTCAAAAGTTTCTTCTACATGGTTTAATTAAAATACTTAAATTTGAAATCTAAGTAACGTAGGTCCTTCAAATTGCTTTTCTTTTCCTTTTAAAAGAATTGTAATTTTGTGTCGGGGGCAGCCCGTAAATAAGCCATTTTATCTGTAGTATAGTATTCAACTCAGCAAAAAAACAGTGTAACTTTTGAACGACAACTCGGATTGAGACAATTATGGTGCCATTAGAAAGTCCTTGACAAGAGCTTTTTTCAACGACCCCAAGATGACCCAGTTCCAAGCTATGGTGAAGAAGTTATGGCCAGTCAAAGTTTTGGTCGGTCAACACTTGGTCAACCCGATATCTCTTTCAAGTGTAGTTGACCAGTTTGACCAGATCAACCCGATATCTATTTCAAGCGCAGTTGACCAGTTTGACCAAAACTTTGACTGGCAATAACTTCTTCACCGTAGCTCGAAATTGGGTCATGTTGGGTGTCATTGAAAAGCTCTGGTCGAGGGCTTTCTAATGGAAATAATTATCTCAATCTGAGTTGTTGCTAGTCCTCAACGATTTTGAGTATTATCGTCGATTTTCCATGTTGCAAATGGGGACGAAACCCTTGGTTGCCTATTTGCAAGACTTCCAAGAAGCTGCTTTGCGGTTTGTCAACCGCATTGACAGAGTGCTCCTTAAGCTGCATTTCATTTTGGGCTTGTTCAAAGAATATCAATTGGACGTCCACTAAAATCAGCCACAATCCCTTGAGGGTGCCATGCGTTTCATTCGAATTTTTGACGATATGCACACAATGACCCGCAAATAGCAACATAAGCCTGAATCCAAAGACAAACTCTCTTTGGGCCCTTCCTTTAAAAAGGGCAAAATAAGAGTTGTTGACGAAGCTTCCCCTTCGGGAAAGAAAAAGAAACACCCTCAGTTGGAGAGAGCTGACTTTGACAAGGCCAAAAGCGGTGGGTTGTGTTTCTCCTGCATTTAGAAGGGGCAGCCTTCAAAGGATTACCTGAAGAAACAGAAAGAAGGGAGGCCATTCTTTCAAGGCTCTAGGTAATTCTTCCATTTCTTGTATAGATGTATCCTTTTCAGAAGAAACGGTTTGTAGCAATCATTGTTTTAATATTGCAGTGTTTGGACCTCATGACCTCATTCGTATGGGTGGGTTCGTAAGTAGCCAACCTGATGAGTATTTTATTTGACGACGGTTCTACTCACAATTTTATTAATGTTAAGTTGGTGCAAAAGCTGCAATCGGCAACCACACAAAGTGACCACAAGTATGTGGTTAGGATGGCAGCTTGTGGGGAGCAGCAGGTCTAGGACCATTTTGTCCCCCACGTGTCATTGAAGATTCAGAACTATGTAGATAGTTTGTCTTTTCATGTTATGGATCTTGATAAGGTAGATTTAATCCTAGGTAAGGAATGGTTTTTATGCTAGGAATGAGTCGTTAAAGAAAGATTATCTTTCTTGCATAATGGCTCTATGGTTTTTCTTAAAGGTGATGAGCCCGATTTAGCTTTTGTAATTGCTCATGAGGCTAATCAATGTATTTTGGAATCTGAGTATCATTCTGTAGGGCGTGTAGATATAGTTGTGAGCAGCCCTTTCACCTGTCAAAGAGGGTTAGTTCACTGGATAGGTGCCTAATTATGTCAAGATGCTACTTTTGGATGTTTTCTACTTTTTCCCTTAACTCTACCACCTTTAACACTACTCCCCCTAACTCTACTCCACTTAACTCTAACCACAAACACACAACATGATTTAGGATGAAAGAAAAGGAGAAGAAGAGAAGGGTGGGCAGCATTAAGGGTGATGCACTAGGGGTATTGGGGCCATACAAGGCGACATTAGTATTGGCAGCAGCTGTACTGTCCACGATGTGGGGGACAGGTCTGGAGACAGATGTACTAGCGATAACGCTGGAGGCTAATTCATGAGCAATGGAAGCCGGGTCTGAAGCAGTGATGGAGGCGCTAGAGGCAGATTCATATGCACTGGAGGTAGGGTTTGAAGCAGCGATGGAGGAAATGGAGGCGCCCAATTCAGGTGTGTGGGTGATGGAGACAGGGCAAGTGCATGTGTGTGTGCATGTGGGTGTTGTGTGTGTGTGAAAGATGATGACGTGCGTGTGTGTGAGATGATTTGTGTGTGCATCACAAAATACACGTTATGAGGCTGAATATGTGTCACAAAAAACTTTCAATCGCACTTTGAGAGATGTCAAAAACCACACTACGTTGAGATATAGATGTGAAAGATAGAGAGTTGTGGTAGCATCAAGACTCCATGAGTTGTAATTTCCATCATATGCTAGGAAACTATTAGAATCTCCATCGTCATGCCGATCATTGCTAAAGTACAAACAAGTGACGAACACTATGTTACCACCCAACCATAGAGGTACTGCCACCTCACCCTCGTGCATTGGAGCTACATACCACCATCAAGCAAGCTCGGATCTCATGTAAGCCATGGTGTCCCATACCACCATGCCTTACCCTCGACCCTCACCCACCTACATCCTGAGGCCTAGATACTCGTCCTGACCTAACCACCAGTGGAAGAGCTCTTCATTCTCTAGGAGAGAATGAATACCCAGCTCATGGAGATCCACCTCTATATACATAGTCCAGGTGGGTCATCTCCCTCCATAGGAGTCACACATGACTAACGACACACGGTAGTTGTGCACACTGATGCGGGTCCATAACAATGAGTCACCGCGTGCCAATGAGACATTGACACGTGGCACCCAAAAGACCTATAGCTCCAGTTCAGCGTTCTGTCCCATAACTGAGACCGTCACCTCAAGTTTCCTGTTGCATACCCTTATGGGTACGTAACATTCCCTCCCCCTTTAAGAGTCTCCTCCTAATGGGAGCAAGCCAGAGAAGTTTAGTCTTAAATAGTCCTCTCTCTCCCAAGTGTCCTCGTCATTTGTCTTACCTTTCCAACGTACAAGAAATTCAGAAACCGAACGGTTTCTCAATTGGTGACGACGAACATCCACAACTTTTTCAGGTACATTAGGCACAAAGGTAGACAGATCCTCGAGCTCAACTAGTTCACCTTCCGGAATTAGGAAATCCTTCCTACCAAGTCGTTCTTTTAAACGACTTACATGGAAAATAGGATGAACCCCAATCCCAATCGAAAGATCTAGCTGATACGCGACCCGGTTGATTTTCTTTACAACCTTATAAGGTCCGCTATATCGAGGAGATAGCTTATGGCATTTTCTCGTCCGGAGTACCTTTGAATCCTTAAAGATTTTAAGATACACCCAGGTTCCGACCTCAATATCCCGAGGTGATCGACCACGGTTGGAATAAAATTGAGTTCTCTCTGGAGCGGTTTTCATGCTTTCTTTGGCCACTAGCAACATTTCTTGCATATCTTGCAGGAAATCTACTGCAGCTTGCACCTTGAGACCGACAGAAACTATAGAACGCGGCTGAAAGCCATACATCAGCATAAAAGGACTGAATCTGGTGGCAGAATGCTTAGCACTATTGTGCGCGGACTCAACCAAAGGGAGATACTTTCTCCAATCAGACTGTCAGTGAGAAACGTATGCTCTAAGCATATCCTCGAATGTCTGGTTGACTCGTTCTGTCTGCCCATCAGATTCTGGGTGATCCGAAGAACTAAGACTAAGGGTTGTTTCAAGTTTTTCAAAAACTGCTTGTCAGAACTTGCCAGTGAACTTGGAATCGCGATTACTAACAATATCATTCGGCAAACCATACAATCTGAACAAATTTCAACTAAAAGCTGGGCTAGTTCAGATGCCTTGACAGTTAATTTAGTTGGTATAAATTGCGCCATCTTGGTTAGCTTGTCAACTACCACCCAAATGGCATTGTGATCGCTCTGGGTTTTAGAGAGTCCAACCACAAAATCCATTGAAATACTTTCCCATTTCTTATTGGGAATTCCCAAGGGATGTAAAAGACCCACAACTTTGAGTCTTTCTGCTTTGTTTTGTTGGCATTGTTCACAACTTTAAACGTATGCCTCCACATGACCTTTCATCTTAGGCCAGAAGAAATTCTGCCTAACAAGGTCAAGTGTCCTCTGTATGCCTGGGTGAACAGCACAAGGATTGTCATGACACTGCTGCAAGATTTGGGCCCGCAAGTCTTCCCTATCCAGCACACAAACCTTTCCCTTTCGATGAATCAGCTAGATGCATAGATTTCTTTTGAGGAATCCAATATGTGTGCAAAGGTAGAACTATCTAGTTGAAATAGAGGAACTCTCTAGTGATTGTTTTGAATGATCTGGAACTAGAGGAGTTTTGGCGGTTTTAGGCTGTGAGGCTTATAAGACACATGATTTGTGAGTCATCGAGATTCATCTATGAGAATTGTGTGCATAGAATATAGAAGATTCTTGATATAGAATATTTCTAGAAGGAGAAATATCCTAAGTTATTGATTATATCCCAATGAGCTCATATTGTATCTCAGAGTCTAACTAATATTGGAAAAGCAGGCCATTCCTTATGGAATAGTCTTCAAGTAACTTATCATTACGGGATTGCTTGGGATCCTGCATCCCATGGTCATCACTAGATCTAGAATTTGCTGTCAGAACATCTAGCCAGATGCGACCAAAAAATCTATCGGTTCGACAAAGATCCCGTAGTGAAAGTTACAAATCAGATTGGATCTCAGCAAAGCATAATTGATTAATCTCTCCAATCTGGCTCAAGGCATCGGCAACACAGTTCGACGTACCTTTACGATACTTAATGTCGAAGACAAACTCTTGAATGAGTTTTGACCATCTAGCCTTACGGCCACGAAGGTCCTTAGCATCACAGATATACTTAAGGGATTGGTGATTAGTCATTACCATAAATATGGCACCAGAAAGATAATGCCTCCAGCTTTTGAACACGTGAATGACTTCAAAAAGCTCCTTCTCATAGGTAGAATACCTAGTCTGAGCAGGATCCAACTTCTTGCTTTCAAAAGCAACTGGTCTACCGTCCTGATAAAGGACTGCTCTAACAACAAAGTCGCTAGCATCTGTATCAACCACAAAGGGCCAGTTAGGATCGACAATATGCAAAACTGGAGCCGTCGAAACACAAACACAGTGCTTGAGAGTCTCAAAACTCTCATTCATTTCATCCGTCCACATTATCAATGAAATTTTTCTGCGGCTACATTTTTTCTTCACCCCCTTAAGAATGTTCGTCAAGGGCAATGCTATTAAGGCATAGTCCAAAATGAACCTGTGAAAAAATCCTATGAAGCCCAAAAAGGATTTCACATCACGAATTGTCAAAGGTCTCGGCCATTCTCGCACCTTGCGGAATTTGTCATAATCGATTTCAAGACCTTTATCCGATATGACATGGCCCAAGTATTTGAGTTTAGTTTAGCATAGAGCTTTTCTTGCCTTAGAAGATCTAAGACAATACGAAGATGCTCTTCATGCTCCTCAAGGGTCCGACTATAAATTAATATGTACACCACCACAAACTTTCCTAGATATGCACAAAGAATATCATTCATCATCTGTTAAAAAGTGGCAGGCGCATTCGTGAGTCCAAAGGGTAACACTAAAAACTCATAATGGCCATATCTGGATCGAAATCCAGTCTTAGGAACATATTCGTTCCTAATCCTTATCTGATGGTATTTTGATTCAAGATCAATCTTGGAGAAATACTTTGCCCCATTCAGACGATCCATAAGATCATCCATCCTAGGTAAGAGATATTTGTTTTTGATGGTTAAATCATTTGACTTTTAAAGTCACCACAGAAACGTGTGTCGCCATCCTTTTTACTAACTAAAAGGATTGGTGCTCCCCAAGGGGACTTACTAGGCCGTATGTGGCCCATCCTAAGGAGTTCATAATATGAATATCTAACAGTTCAACATAATCTTGAATCGTTTTTAGAATAAAACCATTCTTTTCCTAATATAGGCATCTAACGGCCTAGTACCCATCTGCATTGTGTCAAAATGCCGCCAATGCTTAAAATCATCCAACACCGGAAGAAAAGCCATTTTAAAGGCTTCTTGAAAGGCGTCCCATGTAGAAGGGGCAATAGGGCCTCTCCTTTAGATCCTGCCACCATGTAAACGCCTTACCGCATAAAAATATGAGAGCAGAAGCGATCTTCATACTGTCAAGCGCATCGTGCATGGAAAAATGACTATTCCATCGATCTAGCCACGACAATACTACATGGGAAGCCGGTCTTTCTTTTCACCCGAAAATAATTCCGGATTAAACATTGGATAAGCGCCAACGGACCACGAGTGCGTCGAAGAACGCCACTCTTGCTCGACCACGACATGCTTGGCCTGCATTTCTGAAATTTGATTTTGCAGCATATTTAGGGCCTGAACAAGCTGGCTATTGTCTACATCAGGAGGAGGAGGTGGTGAAGATGGTCCTTCACCCGAGGGCATAACAGGATCCATGGCGCACTAAGGAAGAAGGCAAAGAAAAAAACTGCAAGGGCTTCGCAACAAAAGGACTTAGAGAACTTGAGACCACTACTCAAGGAGACTAAGCCACAATAAGCACCTCAATGATGGGAATGGAGCCTATACCCCCCATCCCACTTCTTTGCCTTCTTAAAAAAGCCTTGCCGGGTGGCAGGCTTTATGGTCGCCACCTAGCAAGCACATGGGCACCTAAAACAAGTGGCATCCCCTTATGGGGTCCACCTACCCTCAACTCACATGGCCACCACCCTCTTTATGCCACCTCACCCAAGGGTCACGTCCCCACCCAACTTTTGGGTCACCGCCTTGACCTCATGGCCTTATAGCCTAAAGATACACCTAAATCTCCTCTAAGGCTTGTCCTTAGGCAAAGGAGAAAGTGCAGGTATAACTATACGTTCATGAGGAGGAGGTGAAGGAAAAAACATCAAATTTCCTCTCCAAAAGTGAAAAGGATGAAGGATTTACCAATTTTTCTTGGTGTGTAGGCGGAAGATTACAAAGAGGAGGATTAAGCCCAAGAAAGAGGCTAAGAAAAACAAGAAAAAGTGTACACAGGTCTGTACCTACAGCAGGTACAGCCTACAAGTACAACTGTGTACTTTTGTTTTATTTCTCCCCCCCTTTCTTCAAAATTTAGTTGAAGGAAATTCAAGGTTTACAAAAGCTTTTATTTACAAACTTTGAGACTAAGTTTTATAACTTAGTATAAAGACTTTGTAAACTAGAATAACTTTCAGATTAAAAGTTAAGCAATAAAAACTTTAAAACTATGTACTTTACAAGTACAAACAGGTTGCAATCAAGTTCAAAGTTTACGTTGACTAAACAAGGCTTTGCAACCTACGTTGAGAAAAGCAAAGCTTTTTTAGCCTTTGCAAACTTCCTCAACATATCTAGGTGTATTGTACTTTTAAGGTACACGAAATCCTTTACAACCAAGAGTTAAGGACTTTGTGAAGAGTAATTATTATACATAAAGAAAGCTCCTCCAGTAAGCAGATGTGTGGGAGTCCCGCAAACTACAGCGGCTGCCTAGAAAAAGACACAGAAAGATCTGATAGTGGGCGGTATGGAAACCAGCAGGCAGGCGCGCAGATCTGCGCGGACGCGCGAGTGCCCAAGGAATTTTTTTTTTTTTGGGAGATTTTTTTCTAACAAAGAAAAACTTTGTTAGCAAAAAAAAAATTTCGACTTCCAAAGCTCAAAATAACGCCAAAAACGAAATCGGTTTTTGAAGTTTTAAAAACCGTAAAACATTCAAAAGAAACCGACTACTACCACCGTAGCTAGCAAAGGTGGTTCGTTTTCAATCAAAATGACCTCAGATTGAGACGAACCAAGAAGCAAATTTGTTTAGATCGATTCAACGAAATCAACTAAGCCTTTTAAAACATCAGCTAAAAGCTCAAACCAACCAATAACATAAGTTAGAGCGATTGCACCTTATTCACAATGATCGGTGGCTCTGTTACCAATTGTTAGAATCTCCATTGTCATGCCGGTCATTGCTAAAGTACAAACAAGTGACGAATGCTACGTTACCAGCCAACCATAGAGGTACTGCCACCTCACCCCCGTGCATTGGAGCTATAGACCACCATCAAGCAAGCTCGGATCTCAAGTAAGCCATGGTGTCCCATACCACCATGCCTTACCCTCAACCCTCACCTACCTACATCTTGAGGCCTAGATACTCGTCCTGACCTGACCACCACTGGAAGAGCTCTTCATTCTCTAGGAGAGAATGAATACCCAGCTCATGGAGATCTACCTCTATATACATAGTCCAGGTGGGTCATCTCCCTCCATAGGAGTCACAGATGACTAACGACACGCGGCAGTTGTGCACACTGACGCGGGTCCATAACAACGAGTCATCGCGTGCCAATGAGACATTGACATATGGCACCCAAAAGACCTATAGCTCCAGATCAGCATTCCGTCCCATAACTAAGACCGTCACCTCAAGTTTTCTGTTGCGTACCCTTATGGTTACGTAACAGAAACACACTTTATCAAGCTTAATATATGTCACGAAATCCTTGCCCAACAATCACGCTCCAAGAGATGTGAAAGGATCGAGGTATAGTAGCATCAAGACATCAGGGATGAGCAGGGGGTTTTCAAAAACGTAATTACGTAAAGTGAAATTTGAAAAATTTAAGGGTTATTTTCGGTGCCTTGGAACGTTAATAATGTTTTTGTGTTAACGTTCCACCGACAAAACCTGCCAAATAGGTTATGCAGCGGTCTTTTCAAAGAGGCCCGACGGGACCTCTCGGGCTTTACAAAGGAGCCCGCCGGGCCCACTAGTTCGCTATGAATGTAAAATATTCCATGTACTAGCACAATGACGAGCTCAGTGGGTTCCACCGGGCCTTTTTGTAAAGCCCAACGGGCTAATCCACCAGCCAAACCGATCCAAGCAACACCAAAAGGTCACTGTTCGTTGACGCTAATAAGCTTTTTCACGTAATTATGTCAATAAAAAAGTTATTTTTGTGAAAATAGAGTAATTATGTCAATATGAAACCCTGGAGATGAGTGTACTTTCCATAATATGCCAAGAGACAAACTTAATCAAGCTTAATATATGTCACAAAGGTCTTGCCCAAAATTCTCATTCTTACACGTGGAGAGATTCCATATATGAGGGCTACCTATTTTTGGATTTCAGCCTAGAAGGCTCATTACTTTCAGCTTTTATCCATGTGGGCTCAAAGTACATTCATGGCATAAATAAACCACCAATGAGATTTGCAAGAAAAAACTGGGCTGGACGATGAGGCCCAGTTTTTTCTTGCAAATCTTCAATGTCCAATCATGTAATATTTGAGGACACATATCAAGGAAATCATTCAATGGAATTGTGTTGTCAAAATTATAGATGTACTACAATAAGTGCGTTGTTAGTTCTTATCATCTATCTTATAAAGGAAGGAAACAGTTTCATACCCCATCGAAACTACACCACAAGAGTTCGTTTTCCACGTACTACTGAGTACAGACCTTTGTATGTGGCGGATCAGACTGAAAGATTGTTGTATATTCTTAAAGTGGATAGTATATTGGCTGTGAGAGTCAGTAAGACCACCCTGACAACTCTGCGCATGAGGGAGGGGATGCAATGTTGCATGGACAGTCATCGAGAGGTGGAGTCTGATATTCTTGTTCGTGCTTATCATCCCTGAACATCTCATGATTGTACGTAAACTGTTAGCCAATTTTTAATGTGATCCAACACCAACTGTGGAGGACAAGTTATTACCTCCCCTACATTCTGGTTAAGACACAAAACAGATGCGCCCTTAACAACAACGCTATCACATTTCAGACCTAGGATAAAGTTTCTTAGACATGCATATTGGATAGTAGGTGCCGATAGCAACACTTTGTTGAAGTCAAATTAGCATTCATCTCAATAATTGAGGATGCCATACGATTCCTTAGGAGTTATATTGGAGAGATGACAAGGTGCGCATTTAAGTAAGAGATCATCTCAAAAGTTTGGGCCCAATATGAAAGTTGTAAAGGATCATATTTAGGGTCAAAAAGTATGAGGGACCTACCAATAGCCATCAAATATATGTGAAAGTGTAAATTGAGAATCGACTTTTGAGTGTATGGTGTATACCCATGTGGCTGTGTTTGAGAAGTACGACAATGATGGTAAGGACTATGATCCTTCCACTTTAGATGATATATTAAGACCATAAGTGGGCTCGACATCATATCAAGCTTCAATCGCTAGTCAAGTTTATACCAATGTTAGCATAGCAACATTGGACATACTATCAAGCTTCAATCCCTAATCAAGTGTATACCAATGTTAGGGTAGGGTAGTTTAAAGTCCCCATAGAAGGGGTGGCACATGAAGGCACCATGAGACTTTGAATTTGTATCAAAGTAAAGTTGGGGCTTGTAACCAACCACATATAACAAGAAAGTGACCCCCACAATCTCATCCCGTAGTACCAATCTTTTAGGTTGGGGATACTTGAGTATTGGTTGTTTGGTTAGGCACTTGGGGGTGGCATCCTAGCATGTTGTTGACATGGTCTGAATGATTGTATTTTGACATCCAGTGTTATGAATTGGATTGAGGATTATAGTTGCAACTGCAATCACAAGGAATATAGAAGCATTGTGCAGATATGGTACCACTATGATATTTATCGCTCTTGATCTTTCCACGCATGGGGAGTTGGTGTACTATACATGGGTTGGGCTCGCCCACCTAGGTTCAATTCTCTTCAATCCCATGGTTAATATTATGAAAAAGTATGATGATACTCAAAGTAAAGGCACACTTGGTATATGGTGCATTGAGGTTGAGGTTGAAGAAAGAAGCCTATGTGAATGGTACGTCATATAGGTGTGTAGGATTTAGACTACTTTGGTGGTGACAACATTTCTTTGCATAAAGTAAATATTGCATTAGCCTTCAATGTTGTGTTGGTAAACTATCATGGAATACTAGAGAAACACCTTGATGAGTTGTTGTAGCTCCTAGGATTGACATTGTGAAGTTGTTGGTAGATGAAGGTACAATACAATCCTAGTGTCTAGGTGTTATGGCATTGTCAAGAAGATCTTTTACTGAAAGTTACCCATGGCACATGACTGACAAGTAGGTTAAGAGTTTACATGATATTTAGAGATGGTCTTGATGCTTGATTGATAGCCACAAAATTATGTACATGTCATATGTGTTGCAAGGCTCTAGCATCATGGTATAGAATATATAAACACCTAACGTACTCAATTTTACGTCAAGGATACTTTGGAATGAAAAAATACTCTATTAGGATTTAATATAAACATGTGATAAATGTAGTAATAAAAATTTTGGGGCTCACAATTGCAAATGCCAACCTTTATCATTGGCTCATCTTTTTGGAGAAATCAATGTGAGTACATTTTTTTCTCACACAAGGCAGTCTAAGTTAGAACTCTTGTTGATACTTGTTTGAAGCTTGATTTTGGATCCCTAAATTATTTCAAATATATCTATCTATCTATCTATCTATATATATATATATATATACATATATGTGTGTGTGTGTGTGTGTGTGTGTGTGTGTGTGTGTATGAGTAAATGTGTATATGTGTATATATGTATATCTATATGTATATATATGTATATCTATATGTATATATATGTGTATATGTGTATATATATATATATATATATATATATATATATATATATATATATATATATATATATATATATATATATATATATATATATATATATATATATTATAGAGAGAGTGTAAGGGTTGCCGTAAACAAAATTAACCCTGTGCTGCCAAAATGTCACGTTCTGCTCACAAAAAATGTCATGCTCTTGCAAAGAAAACAAGCTAAAAAAACGTATTTATTAAAATGATAAAAAAAAAACATATACAATTTTTTTTTTCTTTTTGGCACAGACACACACACACGCATTTCAAAAAAAAATCCCCCCCCCCCCCCCCCCCCCTCTCTCTCTCTCTCTCTCTCTCTCTCTCTCTCTCTCTCTCTCTCTCTCTCTCTCTCTCTCTCTCTCTCTCTCTCTCTCTCTCTCTCTCTCTCTCTCTCTCTCTCTCTCTCTCTCTCTCTCTCTCTCTCTCTCTCTCTCTCTCTCTCTCTCAGGCTTGAGGCGGGTCTGTCTCTCGATCGGGCCTCACGACATCCACCCAGGAGGAGAGATCGACATAGATGTGTTCTTCTCACACACCATCAACGTAACATGAGAAAAGAAATTCATTGGATAGTCCTGTCCTTGAGAAGAGCACATTGCACATTTTTCTAGCTTGGCAACGAGCTTCTTTGATAAGCTCTCGCAGGGTAAAATAGGAGACATCATCTATTTCGACCCGACTCACTACTACCTGCTCATAGCACACAGGCTGCCTAGACAAAATGTGTGTGTCTGACCTACATGGAAGGTGATTGGATAGTAGTAGATTGGAGATCCAAGTTCAGAACCTCTCAACCAAATATTGTTGTGATCAGAGCAGACTTCGGAGACAGCCACATAGGAGTTGATTCCACGCATTCGGACAACATTTGTTTTTGTTTTTCATTCTGCTCTTTGCTCTGGCTACTGAACCCATTTGCCATAACACAATAATTGGATGAAAAGTCCAGATTTGATGAAATTGGGGTGTGTTTGTTGTGGGTACGCAGTATCTTAGCTTGCACAGCACATGGTGGGCATTCTTGGGTGATTCAATCTCCAGTGGAAAGGAACTTTTCACGGTCAAGCAATCTTGTGTTTTAGTTAGAGACTTTCCTGGATGTATTCCTTGCTCACAATGCTGGAGTGCCCACAATGAATGTTCTAATGGTAGATCATAGCATTTTTGGTACTAGAAGTTCGCAATCCTTTGAGATTTCTGTTTTGGCCAACTGTGGAGCTTGATTAGAACTACAAATTGTCTTCATATGAGCTATCCAAGGAATTTCCAATTGGCACACAACGAAACAAAACAGTGCAAATGTTATGATGGACATAAAGCCTTCGCTTATGCGACGATGAATTGTTATTGTGGAATTAGAGAATGTAGAAGATGGGTCATCCAGTTTTGAGGAGGAAATCAGGCGCCATAAGGAGGACTGGTTTGTGCATTGCTTTCATTTTTTTTTTTCTGTTTTTGTGTGACTCAAGTATGTCATTTTTATTTTTATTTTTCTGTTATTGTGTGACTCAAGTATGTTGTAACAGTGGCTGGATTGTCTCAATTAGTGTCCGAATTGTGCATTTCGTTTTCATTCAGTCATTTTATGGAGTCTTTAGTCTGAGCCGCGTTGGATGCTATGCTCCAAATTCCAAATTGGCAACTAAAAGAATGGATTTGCCATCATTTTAATATTTTATACCAAATTAATGTGTCTGAGTTATCCATTTTGTTATGATTTGGGCATTTTACAGAATCTCAGTTGAATTGGATTTTGTGCTTCAAAATAAGTAAGTAAAAGATTGGATATGCCATTGCTTCTAATATTTACATCCAGGATTATCTCACTTGTTTGCAATGTCGTGGCAATACTAAAGTGTCATGAGAGTCCATCGATATACATTTTGTTGAGTCGATTTGAAAAAACTTTGAGTTATCATTTCTAATCGTGGCGTTGCTTCCACGATATTTGACCTTAAACCATTTTACGTCAAAAATAAAGTATTTGTCGTTAGTCTCGTAATCGACTTCATAAATATGTTGTAATGTGCTGACATAGTCTAGTTCACCCGAAATGACATTAGGGTCCCTCGCACTAGAACGACTCTCTTGTTGAAAGTTGGCCATTATAGCACAATCATATGTACGTCGCTTGTTGTCAACTCTCTCAACATGATAATGGTGTCCATATGCCCATATGGCAGTGTATGATGTATACTAAAACACAAAAAGAAACAAATGTGTGTAATTAAAAATACTATTTATATATTGAGTAGTACAAGAACAAAACTTCACAAAAACAATACTACACTAACCTTCCATCCACATCCACGAACAAATTCTCATTCTAATTCGATCACTTCTTCTCCATTTTTGGATGCTTTTAGCATCGTATCAAAAACCCATTCACGAGAGCATTTTGAAGGTAAAGGCTCCAAAGGTTTGTCGTTCTCCAGCGCTCTCCTTCTTCTTCGATTGATATTTCTTCTTCGTTTCAATGTTATGTTTCTTTTCCGTTTTGATTTCTTCATACCTTGAAATCCACTTTTCCATTTGTCCATAGTTATATAATATGAATGTGTCAATTTTCTCTTTTAATTGAGGTGAAAGTCTCTTTTGCACATCATTTCCTTGTGGTACTTCACCCTTAACACCTTCATCTTCTTCTTCACACCACATTTTTGGACTTGTAGGATGCAATTGTGAGATTATTTCGATGATATAAAACAAAGATTCTTGTACAAGCCAACTTTCTGCAATGCTACCTTTTGGCCTTGCCTTTTGTCTCACAAAGCCCTTCAAAACTTTCATAAAGCGCTCAAGGTAGAACATCCATCTCGTGTGCACAGGTTCTGCAATTGATACTTCTTCGACCAAATGCACTAGAAGATGAACTTGTATATCCAAAAAGGAAGTTGGAAAATCTCTTTCCAACAAACATACCATTTTGATCATTTGGATTTTTATGGAATCCAGTTCACTATTTTTTATTTCTTTTGAGGAAATCCACCTGCAAGATTGATAGTACATTAGGCTGTTTATGTACATAGGATCCAATATATGGTTATCAATAAATTCCTCCAATAGGGTAATTTATGAAAAATAGACAACCGTTTCATACCATCAATGGATTCATTCCATGAAGAATTAATGTCGTGATGTTTAAGCCATTCATCATGCCATTATGTTAGGGTGGTGGTGTAGTTAGAGGATTTTCTCCTCTCCCTCCAAAAAATCGCCTATTCAACCTTCGAAAAGGATGATCAAGCGACAAGTATTTGCAATGATTTTCGTACACCACTTTTTTCAACATATTTGTGCTATGGCGACTCTCCAAAAGTGGTCCACAAATATAACATGCGTTGTAACCCGATGTGGTTAAACCTGCATGGTTCATAAACCAAATTGAACATAAGCTTAGTTAAATATACTCAAATGCTAAACCCTAAAACGGATTAGATTAAATATATAGATACCTGAAAATTCGCTTAAACCGGGGTAGTCATGCATCGTCCACATTAGAATTCTATGAACAATGAAGTTCCTTTGTTGTAAAGGTCTCGAGATGTCGTAAGCGTGAACACCATTCAAAAGAATGCACAATTCATCGACCAAAGGTGCAAGATACACATCCATGTTCTTGGCCTTGTACTTTTTTGTAATTAATAAAAGCCAATAACAAGTGTCATGTTTTAATACTCAACCATGGAGGTATGTTATAATTAACGAGCACAACTGGCCATGTGGGCCAAGTTGACGCTTGAATGCTAAAAGGATTTACACCATCCATAGCAAGGCCAAATCTCAAATTACGAGGTTCATTTTTAAACTCGGGCCATTGATCTTCAATATGTTTCCATGTAGGTGAGTCACTTGGTACTCGCATGACATCATCTGTAGACCGATTTTTGACATGCCAATCCATTAGTTGTGCCAAAGATTTACATCGAAATAAACGTTGCAATGGTGGGATAATTGGAAAATGTCACCAAACATTTTTCGTGGCACTTTATCCGCTTGTACGTCATCTCGAAAACGTGAAGCATTACACATTGGACATTGAAGCTTTTCTAAATGCTCACCTCTATATAGAACATGGTCTTCTGGAGATACATGTATTGTGTCATAATCCATTCCAAGCACAGTCATCATCTTTCGTGCTTCTTTTCATGTTTTAGTTATCACATTTTCTTTCAGAAGTATTTGATGCAACAACCTAAAAAAAGAGCAATGTGAGTTGTTAGAAAAGAAGAAATCATAAATATTTAAGAGTAAACTTGCCAATCTGATCATTTTTCTCTTGCAGATTTATATCCATCCAGCATAAATGAATGGGAGCTGAGTGGATCTTTAGCAGGTGTGTTAGATGTTATTCACACTGATATTGGATAGCTGCAATATCAAGGTAGAACTGCAAAAGTTCTAGCTGATAGTGTGACCTTTTTTTATGAATCAATGTACATTCTTGATACAAAAGAAAATTTTGGACAAATAGTACCAATTTCATTAAAGTGATGAATGGATTGTAGCAGATGCTATAGTTTCAGAATCATTTTGTTGCAAGATATATAATGATGTAAAAAATTCATTAAAAATGAGCACGGGATAAAAAACAGTCAGATTGAGTTGGTTTATTTCCTTGAATATATTTGTGGATTTTTTTTCAAGTGTCAATGTACACAGAACCCCAACGATGTTTGTATGCAAAAATTTATCAAATAGCCAGCCTTCTTGAGGACATGTTGATTTCTCTTCTTCCTAGAGGTAGTAGGCACATTGGTTCTATCCAGAGGCAGGTCTCTAGAGGTGCTGGCACTATCAACATGCAGACCAAAATATCTGTCCCGAAGCCTTTTGAGAATGACAAAATCCTTTTGCATGATGGTGACACACTTACCATGTACTACCAAAAGACAAGTATCCTCAAAAAACTGGGACAAAAAATCTTCTGCAGCACCCTATAAGGCTTGCATGGCTGTCACGACAAAACGAACATTTAGCCCAAGTGACAAAGTGACATTTCGAATAGATCGGCCGAAAGAAGCTCTAGGGATCAACAATTCAGCTGATCTCTAGAGTTTTCTGATCTCCCTCAGCCAGACCTGCTTCCTACCACGCCTACGGCCAGTACCAGGGGGAACACGGGAATGGGATGGCTGTACAGTGGTGATGGCCGGACGGTGGATTTGGTCCTGGCCATCATTCTCAGAAGAAGAAAATTAACAAAAAGAAGTTTGAACAAAACAAAAGTGGGTGAAAACAAATAAATTTGCGATGAAAGGAACTGAATATCGGTTTCTATAATATGCACCTCCGCATGCAATGTACAGATATGAACATTTTGTAGAGAAATCAGTAGTACAGATTTTCTAGGATCTTCTCGATCTCTAGATATTCCTGTACTCCTTGTCATGTCTTTTGTTTTCATGCAGTACAAACAAGGGTATTTAGAGTTAGCGCCATGAGATACATTGAACATACATTTTAATGTCTTCAGATCTTCTGTTAAATGCCATTCAATGTTGAAAGTGCCAATTCCAGGAATATTGAGTGGAACTCCCTCCATGTGATTTTTTATGGTGGCAGGATATGATGTTCTACTAAATATCCATGAGAGAATGTTATGGTCTTCTTTTAGCACCTATAAGAGATAAGATTAGACTCATAATATTAACACAGATAAGATTCTAGATATAAATCCATATTCAAATGATTATCCCTATTTATTATGCGAAAGAACTGCTATACTTGAAATGCTGCCAACCACTAGATATCATTTTCTGATTGAACATTGAAATTGAGCCTTCTAAGTCTTCTGAGAACAACTATCAACTTGTTATTGACATTCTCATTTGTAATACCGTAAAAATTTATGATGAATGTTAATAAATATATTGTTGGAATTGCTATATGCTAGACTTTCTCCTTTCGAGCAATACACTTCATTGATATGAGATGGATTACCAACTATTGTCTGCATACCATGGTTTAACATGTCTTTTTTTTTTTTAAAGATGAAATGGTCGTGGGATTGGAAACTTTTTAATATTTACCTGTGCAAATGCCTCCTTTATAATCTTAAACATTGTTGCATATGCTTCCCTATTGGTGCTAGAAAAGTCACATGCCCCCTGAAGCATTGTAGTGTCTAATATTTTTTCAACTTCATCCATAATGCTATCAGTAATTGAAGCATTAATCTTTTTCATTTTGTTATTATTTAACATTGATTTCATAGATTTAGAAGTCAAGATAGAGCCTAGTGAGATTCCAATTGAAATCTCATCGGCCAAATGGTCTTCAACAACCAATGCTGATCTGCATTGCAAACATAATGTTCATGAAAATGTTAGTAGAAATTAGGACACTCATAGTATTCATAGCAGTATATAATAAGCAAATCAATAGAAAGTTGAAATGAACAAATAACAGAATTAGTGATTATGAATGAATCAAAAAGTTTAAGCAATATTCAATACCAAATAAGCTATAACTTACTTGAATGCACGGATTCATCTTTTTCTGTGACCTCCTCTGGATGATAGATCACATATATCCTTGTTTACCAGTCTTTTCCTCTTGTTGCTTCGAACCTTTCTGTTGAGCACATCCATATCTTTAACAAGAGACAAATATGAGATACGCAGGGATTGAAATGCAATTTTTATCTCATCATTACTAGTTGTATAATGATGCAAAGAAGATTTCAACCTTTGGATCTCCTCCTTGAGCATCTCATTTTCATCCAAACAAGTTTTCATCTTTGTAGATTTTTCTTCGCACTCCTTTGATATTTTCCTTGATTCCTCTTTCAAATAATGTATTCTTTGCATTGAATGTGCATCTCCATAGAGCATCAAATTCTCACAGTAACCCAAAAGGCTATTTTTACCATGATACATATAGATTATTAACTGACTCACCGAATGAAAATATGGATGTTGCAATGAACATGGATCAATAGGATACAATATTCCTGATGACCATAAATCTACATGTTTTAGCTTTTCCTCCCTGTATTGGACCATATCAGAAGTTGACAATTTGGGTTGCTTTGAATTTCTCGTCCTGAGCGAAGCATATTCTGGTGACAAATCCACGTGAAGATGATAAACCTTTGTCATTAGTACAGTATTATAGTAACAAACAACACAATGACAATAACAAAGTTGGAGATGGCGCTAATGACTCTGCTGGAGATAGAGATGGCATAGGCTTTTTTTAGAAATGTCACTCCTAATTCAAATTTTTGAGTGTTCCCAACTATTGGGAGGGAATATTTCAGCATTTTGAAAAATTATATTTTAACTATGGTTAAACACCAGTAAAGTTTGATGTGACTAAACTAAGGTGCATTCATTTACATGGAAAGTAGTGCAGGCAGATGCATAAAGGACTTAGAAAATGATATTATAATTACTTTATAGTTATTTTTCTCTCTCCTACATGGCATTTCTTATAGGGCCCTCTTTGGGCCCATATTTTTTCTAATGAATAGAGAATAACTAACTAGTTGATTAGCAATGACTTCTCTTGTAATTCTCTATTTAGCTGTCTTGTAAACTCCACACAGTGGAGATATATACACAACTTTTTATCAACACAAAGAAGAAGATAGAGAGATGAAAATAGTTGTGCATAAAAGTCTGCCAACGATCATAACACATCGATTGCGCTAAGTATCAGGCCGCCAATGAGCGAGACACTGACCAACTCACTGAATCTCAAAAATAGATAATATAACTGCTCTCTTCTCCATCTCATTGTTTTTCGTCATCTTGATTGTTCAAATCTTTTATGTTCTGTGATCTGTAGTCGCTTGCTTAGGATCCTGAAAGCTTCTGCAAAAGAAAACCAAACGAATGCGAAAAGAATCAGTTCGCGAAAAAAATTAGTTCACAACAAATTCGCGACATGGTATTAGAGCTCTAAGGTTATCACTGCATGATATTAAAATAGTGATTCTCTAGGCAATACAATATGGCTACAATGATCCAGACGAGAATAGCAATCAATATTGATGGTGAAAACTACAGAGTATGGAAATTCAAAATCAAAACACTTCCGAAGGGTGAAGGCATCTGGTCGGTGACCGAACTCACAGAGGTGCAGCCTCTAGAGGGAGACCCGAGGAGAGCTGAGTGGATCAGAAGATGTGAAGAATTGCCAAAAATTGGCAAATCTAGCTTGATAAAAAACCATGTAGAATAGTGTAAATTGTGTACACAAGTGGGTCCCACACATGTGAGGCCATGATGCCACATGGGAAACCCATCCTAATGTAGGTTAGGTCAAGTCAAGAGAGTTGGTCATGTCTATTTGGTGGTCATCCCTACTTTATAGGACCTACACCTAAGTTTAAGGTGAAAATTTGACCAACTAGCTACCTACCAAGCATAACTCTAGGAAATAGACTAGGGTTTCATTTTAGGTCTAGGAGAGTGAGTTAACTTTCTTATTACATGCTGGAAATCCACCTAACTTCAAGAAGGAAGTCGAATTTGCTATGTATTCCCTCTCTCCATAGTGAGAAGATAGAAAATCTACCATGTGAAAGTACTGTACTTTAGGACCATAAATGGATCTACAAAAGATCCACAAGAGTGATTGGATTCTTGCTTAACAATCTATCAAAAAACTAGACACAAAAAAGTTGATCTAGATTGGCAATTTGACAAACAACAAGCATTAACAATCAAAAGCATTAATAAACATTGAAATCCGAGCCCACACGTGTGTACTACAGGCTGTAGTACGGCCTTCAACCTGAGAAACAAGTAGAAATAGATTTGGAGCTCATTGGCAATCTCAAGCTAGTTCACTATGTACATTGAGTTTTTGTGATCCAAATAAAACCAAATCAATTTCTACTTGTTTCTCAGGTTGAAGTCCGTACTACAGCCTGTAGTACACACGTGTGGGCTTGGATTTCAATGTTTATCAATGCTTTTGATTGTTAATGCTTGTTGTTTGTCAAATTGCCAATCTAGATCAACTTTTTTGTGTCTAGTTTTTTGATAGATTGTTAAGCAAGCATCCAATCACTCTTGTGGATCTTTTGTAGATCCATTTATGGTCCTAAAGTACAGTACTTTCACATGGTATCAGAGCCAAGTACAAGAGCATAAGCCATTGATCTAATGCAAATCCATTTTTAGCAAGTTTTGGTGCTAAAAACTAGTATTGAGAGGGCAAGCTAGAATATTGATTTTGGTGATGAGATTTGATCCCAAACTTGGTAGGGGTCCAAATCCATACTGTCCACATGTGTGGGCACCTCTGAACCTGCATTTAATGCATGGTATTCATTTGATCCAAAAAAATTCAATTTGTGAGCTATTGGTGTAATTTTTGGTGGAGATCCTAGGATAATCTACCAAGATCATTTGCCATTGATTAGATTTGAATTTGTTTCATGGAATCTAATTAATCTAGGCTGAGTTCAAGTCCTATTAAGGTTAAAAACAGGTCTTGAAAGTACACCAAGAAGGAAGAAAGAGATTAAGTCATTTTTTTGTCCAAAAATAGCCAAAATTGGCAAGATTTGATTGTTAGTAGATTTCACATCATCTTATCTTCATTCCAACTTTGTGAGGGAGTGCTAGAACTGAGATTATAAGTCCATTTGTTGGATTAGAAATCTAATTTGAGTGAAAAACTACAAGAGAGAGACCTTAGTGAGTTTCTAGAGACAATCAAATCCATTTCTTGGCAAGATTTGTTTGAAAGTAGTTTTCACTTCATCTTATCTTCATTCCAGCTTTGTGAGGGAGTGATAGAACTGTGATTATAAGTCCATTTGTTGGATTAGAAATCAAATTTGAGTGAAACACTGCAAGTGTGAAGCCTTTGTGAGTTTCAAGTCAATCAAATCTATTTCTTGTTTGTAGAAGTCACTAGTAAGATGGGATCTGCTGGAGCATACCTTCTAGAAGCTAGTGAGAGGTTGAATTCTACAAATTATGCTATTTGGAAGGTTAGAATGGAGTCACTATTGGTGCTCCAAGACCATTATGAGTTCTTGATTGAAGATGAAGATGAACCTCTAGGTGCACATGAGTTAGCTAGATACAATTAGAGATCTAGGCTTGCACTTCATTGTGTGAAGATGAATGTGAGCAATGATTTGTTGAGAGAAGTATCAGCTTTCACTAATGCTAAAGAGGCTTGGGAGTCTTTAAAATCAATCTATGAGTCTAGCAACACTTCTAGAGTTCTTATGCTTAGAAATCAAATTTTGCAAAGCATGAGGAGAAGTCAGGAGAGTGCACAGGATTATGTTCTCAGAATCAAGTCTCTAAATAGGGAGTTGGCTTCCATTGGAGAGAAGATTCATGATGGAGAGCTTGTACAAATTGTCCTTAATGGTCTAGGAGATGACTTTGCAAATTTGGTCCAAAGTTTTGCCATCCAAGACACTTTGCCAACTATAGAAAAACTTCACAGTGTATTAGTGGCTGAAGAGTGTAGGATGCTCCATGCAAAATCTAGGATGAGTTCCTTGTATTTGCAGGATGGTGATGAGAAAGCCAATTTCTCATTCAAGGGAAAAAAGAAGACCAATGGAAAGAAGAAGCATCCAAAGGAGGCCAAAGAAGAGGATGATGCATCAAGCTCAAAGGACAAGTCAAAGCAAAAATGCTTCTTTTGTGGAAAGAAGGGGCATTATGCATCTGAATGCTACAAGAGGCTAAGAGCACAAGTGGAGGAGGACAAACAAGGAAACCTTGCAAATGAGGAGGAGGAGGATGAAGTAGATGTATTCTTGATGGCATCTACATCCTCACCAACAAGCAATAGCAATTCAAGAGACAATTGGTGGATCGACAGTGGGGCTAGCTCCCACATGTCTTGTGAAAAGGACTTTTTCTCAACCTTACACTCTTTCAATGATGCTAAAAAGTTTGTCTTTACTGCAAATGATGAAGAGTGTAGGATAGATGGTGTTGGCACCATCTCTTTGTGTCTAGAATCCTCAAAATGCATGGATCTAGAAAATGTCCTTTATGTACCATCAATCACCAAGAATATGCTTAGTGTTGGTTTACTCTTAGAAAGTGGTTTGGATGTCCACTTTAAGCATGGTGTTTGTTTCATCTTGAAGAATGATGTTTGCATTGCAAAGGGATTTAAGCATGGAAGATTGTTTAAGTTGGAAGCTAGTGTTGCTTTTGAAAGAATGAGCTTGGCAAAGGAGGAGATCACTCAAGAGGAGATCTTGGCAAAGTGTGATCTTGCTTGCATTGAGGAGGAGCATCAAAAGGAGGAAGATTTTGAGGATCAGCCTCAAAGCATGAGAGTTCCAAGGGAGTCCTCAATGACAATGTCCAAGTCATCAAATTGCATGCAAATTGTCCATTCAAGTGTGCATCTTGCAAGGGTGGTGAGCATTGGAGAGTCTACTATCTTTGAATACTTTTTGGAAAGTATTAGTAGACATGAGGTGACTTGTTTCTTACCTTTAAGATTCATGGTGTTTATTACTTTGTATGACAAGACAATGAAATGGGATGCTTTGAAATCTACATTTGTTGTTGATAAAGCAATTTCATTGGATAACTATTTTTGTAATAGTTTGAATAGTGTCATAAAAGATGAAACATCATTTGTATTGGAAATCTTTGGGTCCACATGCTTTGAGCATGATCATTCCAATGTAAGGACCAAAGATTATCCTATTTCAATGATAGGAATAATGGTAGTGTTTTGCTCTTCAAGTACAGATTGTAGAATCTACTTGTTTTCGACCAAAGAATTTGTCAATGGTGGAAATGTGATCTTTCAAGGATCCTCTAAGAGGTGGTGAAAGATTCTTCATGGACATCATTCTCTATTGGAGTCTCAAAAGTTCCTTGTTTGTAGCTGGAATTTTTAGACACTTCTAAAAGCTCTCATTCATCTAGCAAGAGAGTTGTAGATAGATCAAGCTAAATTTGAGGAGGAGTGTGAAGATTGCCAAAAATTGGCAAATCTAGCTTGATCAAAAACCATGTAGAATAGTGTAAATTGTGTACACAAGTGGGTCCCACACATGTGAGGCCATGATGCCACATGGGAAACCCATCCTAATGTAGGTTAGGTCAAGTCAAGAGAGTTGGTCATGTCTATTTGGTGGTCATCCCCCAGCGCCCTTTGAGACACCGGCGCAACATGTGGTATCAGAGCCGACTAGCCGGTCAGCTACGCAAGTCTCATAGGGATGGCCACGTTTTGGGATTTGTCAGGACAACCGTTGCGCAAGGTGCTGCCCACAGTGTAAGCACGGGTGCGCCCACGGTCGGGGTGGTCGGCAGAACGGGGGACTTGATGAGTCAAAGTGCTGCCCTCGAGGTGTAAGCACGGTCAGTTCTCGCGGTTCGGGCCTGGCACTGTCTGCACGTAGGACAGATGAGGCAAAGTGCTGCCTAGGTAGGTGAAAGCACGGTCTGTACCTTGTGGGGTGCGGGGCGACATATTCGAGCTGTACGGGTTAACCATTGATACAGAGATGCTGCTCGAATTTGGGTGTAAAGCACGGGTGGTTAGCTGCCGGTGCGGGATAGCTGCCGATTGTTTAGCTATAAGGGCTATCGACCAAAAAGTGGTGGGGCGTGACTGAGGCAATGTGCTGCTTAATGGTGAAAGCACGGATGGTTGGATGGATGTTTTCCCGTGGGCTAATTCTGTGATAGATTTGTGTGGGCGCGGCTAGGCAAAGGTCCTACGTCCGGTCTCAGGGGGGTTTGTGGCTTGAGAGGGATCCTCTGTGTTTGCCTTGGTTGGTAGGTTCCTTTGTTGTGTGCTTGCTTGGACACAAATGGCCTGGTTCCTACTTGGCTCTCAGGTGATGTGGGCGTGCTAAGTTTGAGGAAGGGATATTTTCATTGAAGCTAATTTAATAAAGAAGAAAAGAGAGCTGTGGGGCATGGCTGGCAGAAGGGAGAGCTTCAAATATAAAAAGGATTGAGGTGATAATCTGTTGGAAGTACACCTCTGACTATAATGGAGGACCATCTTGAAGAGTTACGAGCATTGACAGACGGAGAAGAGCTGACTCGAGAATACAGCTCTCGCATGCATCGAGATGGCACCAGGTCCAAGTCGAGAAAGAAAGAGCGTATGCACTCCACAGTGGCGCCCCTCCAAGAAGAGATGGGTGGCCCTTCTGAACCTACACCAAGAGATGAACCCTTGCCAGAGGCGCAACAGGACCTCTTTGAAGTGAAAATGCGGCAATACTTATCAAGCGCAATGACGGCTATGCTTAGCGAGGTGAAGAAGGATAGAGAAACCGAAAGGAAAGAATGGCAAACATCCTTGCGAGCCATGAATCTTACTCAAACTAACCTTGCTAGAGAAATGAGAGACGGGCTAACACAGCTCGAAGCCAGGTTTGAAGAGTTGGAAGCAACTAGGGGGAATGCAGTGGCGCCTCCTCCACAGATACCAAGAGAACCACGAGCGCGAAACACGGAGGGCCCAAGAAAGACTGCCAAAGTAAAAGCACCACCTACTTTCAAAGGAGAGCGTGACATTCGAGTTGTGGAAGATTGGTTGTTTCACATGGACCATTACTTCCGTCTGATGAACACTCCTGAGGAAGAAAGAACTGACTTGGCATTAGCATATTTTGAGGGCTACACTACAAATTGGTACCGGATGGCAGGAATGCATTTTCAAACATGGGACGCATTCAAAGCCGCGTTACGAGAGGAGTTCATACCGAAGGATTCACACATGAGATTGAGGACAGAATTATCGGGGCTCAAACAGAAAGGGTCATCGCGAGAGTACCTCAATAAATTCAGACAGAGTGTATGGGTTATTGAAGATATGTCCGAGGTGGACAAAACTCATTACCTATTGTCTGGAATGCAATCTTGGACCCGGCGTGCGATAGACAGCTACATGCCCCATGATTTCAATTCAACTATTCGAGCGGCTGAAATGGTTTGTGATTATGAGAGCACATTGGCACCAGCTGCTCCCGCAACCTCAACAAGAGTATTTAATGGATCCAGACCGAGTCCGAGCTTCTTTTCAAGGGGGGGCTCAGTTCCAAATGGCAACCAAGCCTCGAGTAGCGTGAACAAATTCCCAACAAAAACAGGGTTTGGCAACCAAGGCAACAATGGAGGGAACATGTTCCAGAGAAAACAATGTTGGACCTTCAACTATTCACAGCAACAGCTCACCAACAGTGGGCAGTTCTATGCGTTGCTTCAACGAGACAGAGGCATTTGATCAAGAAGATGGTGAACAAGATGATGAAGAGGACCCAAAAACGGATTTGACGGAGTCTGACCTGAATGCCTTGCAACAGATAGGGGCACTTGTGGCGTATCGTGAACATCTTATGGAGACTCCTGCGAGAGGATCCAAGTTATTGTACCTGAAAGGCTGTATTCAAGGCAGGATCATTTACTTCATGGTAGACCTGGGGGCGTCACATAACTACTTGTCAGAAAAACCGACAGGAGAATTGGACATCCAATGTGAAGAAAATGTGACTCCTATTTGTGTGGAGACCGCGAAAGGTACAATGACCACGTAGATTGGCAACCAACTTACCAATCTCTCTGGGAGCCTGGAAGAATCGACTAACGTTCACAATCTTGAAGATGGATGCCTTCGACGCTATTTTGGGATTAAGCTGGTTTAACGAACATGTGGTGGCCTTCTTGGCAAAAGGGATTAACCTTGTGTTATTATATAATGGCAGGAGACCTTGTGTCGTTAGAGCTGTGCCAGGGGACCAACTAGAAAAGAACGACACAAATGAACCTGAGCCAACAATTCCTCCCAATCTCATTCACCTATTTAACGAAGGACAGCCAACAGTGACAGACCAGCTGACACGGGAACAAATGGAGCCAACATTGCCTATAGTCTCTACATCAAAGGTGAATTCAAGTGCCGATGCAGAGCTCAAGGAGCTCACCTTGTGTGACCAAGTGAAAGCTCACTTCTTTAACGAAGGACATCCAACAGTGACAAACCAGCTGACGCAAGGTCAAATGGAGCCAACATTGTCTGCAGTTTATTAAGCCCGTGCCATGAGTCTTAGGTTCTAGTTTGGCCCTGATGAGGACATCAGCTTTCTCAAACGAGGGGAGGATGTTGTAAAGCTGACTCGGGTGCACCCAGCGTGCCCTGTAAGACTCAAAGGGGTGACACTCTCTAAGGTCCCAGAGCAAGTTAGAACGTCAAGGACTGAGCCTCCGACCTGTGGTGAGCCAGTCAAGTAGTCACAAAGTCATGAGCTAGCTCTGGAGCTCGAGTCATGGCCTAGTCAGGAAAGCAGGTTGATTCGGCCGCCGGGATGGCTCTCGGGACCCATGTCCGGGAGCCAGACTGATTCTGCCAGGCTTGCCAAGATTAATCAGCAAAATAAAAACTAAGTCCTAAAGAGCGTGCTTTACCAGAAAGCACTATGTCTCAAACCAGAGGGGGTGCGCCGAATCACAGCAGAACTATAGGGGGAGTCCGGCAGACAGAAACTTGGGCAGCTCAACCAGCGCCAGGAATCCAGTCGCCAGGTCTCAGCTCCCTCTACCAGCACGAGCCAGGCACAATGCCCAGCACATGTTGGTGGCCCCGAGACCGGTCAGTCTATGTATGAATGTAACCTCTTCCAAATCTAATAAAGTTGATCCTTGGGGATGATTACCATTTCGGTTTCGCCTCCGGGACTGGTCCAAGTGGAAGGGCCCTACTACAACCTTTTTGCGTCGCTGGCACCTAAGGGTCCCTGTCATCGACATGGGGCTTGCTGCTATGCCAATTGGTCAGTTTGGCGACCACTATGCCTTGGGTTTCATGTGTGGCTTGTCTTTGCCTTTGGTTACCTTTTGGGGACGGATTCTGAGTTGGCTTTCGGGTTGGTTGGGATTCCAGTTTTCTTAAGTCTGAATGGTTAAGCTTGTTACGTTTCTGAGTTGGCTTTTATGAAAGTGCATGATGGATGAATGTTAGACTTAAGCGCGTGTTGGGGAAACCGCTCAAGTCCCAGCGCCCTTTGAGGCGCCGGCGCAACAAAGTGACTAGGCCTGATCTAAGCTTTTGTGTTCATAAGCTTAGCAAGGAAACGTTTGGTGTGCGATCTGTGCCAGAAATCACACCATGAACGAATGTCTAGCAATAAATAGACGGATGACTGAGACTTATTGTCATTGGGCAATTCAACTAGACATGAGACTTCTTGTTGTTCATTTAATCTTCAGATTATCCACCAAAAATATTCTAAGTATGGCTATCAAGGAAGTTCCAGATGGTAAGATTCATGGCCTTGGATTTTTAGAACCGTTAGCTTTACCTGCCCCTCGAGGACAACAAGATCCTCATGCAAATATGGGAGCCAAAATTTTTAAAGAGCCACGAGCATTGGAATTATAATACGGAACAAGGCATTGGACCTTCAGATTGGACCTCTAGAGCAATATCTATGCTGCTGCACAACATCTACACAATGGGCGATCCAAAATACCTTTCATGGAAAATAATCCTTTCACGTGTTTTGGATCACCTTGCTGGAATAGAAGCTTACAATTATTTGGATGGATTCAGTGGATACAATGAAGTCAAAATTGCACTTGCTAATCAACATAAAATGGCTTTTGCAATAGAATGCTTCTTGGTTTCCAAGGGGAGGCTCGAACTTGAGACCAAAGAAACTTTGGATGTCAAGATAACCAATTGAGCCAACACCCTTGAGTTTTGCAATAGAATGGAGGACCTATGCTTATAAAGATATGGCATTTGGAATTTGTACTGAGTACTTTTCAATTAGTCATTCAGTTTGCTTCAAGGACTACTTGCAAAAATTTGTTGAAATTTATTTGAATAATCTTGGAGTCCATAGTTTGGAAATAGACCATCTAGAACATTTGAAAAAGGTGCTTGAATGTTGTCATAACTACCATATTTTTTTAAATCCAAAAAAATGTTAGATTTGGTTATTCACGGGGTTGTTCTTGGACATGTAATCTCAAGGCATGGTATTTCTATGAATTACTCAAAAATCAAGATTATTGTGAAATTACCTGATGATTGATGTCTCTAATCGCTCACTTAATTATATAGCTATTAGATGATCTTATGTTATTCTAATTTTACAATTACAAGATCATTAATGTTCTGTAGTTGATCCGTCGATCAGTTATTCACTGAAGCGTGAAGATGTAGACAGATGTTTTACAAAATTTCATGCAATCTAAAGTATTTCGTATTCCTCGCATTCCTAGCAAAAATGTGGAAGTGTCTCAGTTGCTTGGAATGTTGAGTAGAACACTTTTGTCGCATTCTTTGCATTCTTTGCTTGTTGAAGATTGCATGTAAAACTGTAGACTGTGCGAGAAACAGTTCATTTCTATAGGTTGTTGTAAGAGAGTGATTTACTTGAGTGAATTAGAGGGTAGTTAGAGTGAGTAGGAGTACGATTAACTCCAACGTTCCCCCTTAAGCTTACTACTATGAATCTGAATCTAAATTGGGATTTAACATACCTACCAAGGTAGTATGTTTTTCTCTTGACAAGGGTTTTGTCAAAATGTCAGCCAACATATTGTTTGTGTGACAGTAACTTAGTACAGCTTCTTTATTCTGAACTTTCTCTCTAAGAAAATGAGATTGAACTTTTATGTGTTTAGTTCTAGAATGATTTCGTGGGTTCGGAGATAGAGCTATACAGCTCTGATTGTCACACTTCAGTATAGTTGGACTGATTTGTGAAAATTACATATTCTATAGTAACCTTCTTAGCCAAATAATCTCCTTCATTGTTGATGTAGTTGCAACATATTCGGATTCTATAGAGGACAAAGAAATGTATTTTTGCTTTCGGAATCTGTTGTTCTATGAGATGGGTCCTCCTGCAAGGAAACAAAGTAACAAGATGTGGATTTTCTGGTATCAACGTCTCTTGCCCAGTCTAAATCTAAATAGGTGACTAATGTGAGTGCAACTTCTGTGTTTCCATTATAGCACAAAGCATAGTGCTTCATAGCTTGAATGTACTTCAATATTGAGTCTCTTTGAAGAGCCTTCCAATGTTGTAGGCCTGGATTGGACATGTATTGTGTCAGTGTGCTTACCATATATGCAAGATCAGGTCAAGTGCATATCATAGAATACATTATTAATTTAATTATTGACTAAATTTAAGGATATCTGCACATTTCTTTTTGTTTAGCTTCGGTTCTGGGGCACATTTCTTTTGATAGTTTGGATCTTGGATCCATGGGTGAATCTATCAACTTATAGTCCTCCATGCCATATCTGCGAAGTACATTGGTTAGATAGGTTTCTTGGCTTATAGTGATCCTTCTGATTGCGTGATCTATGGTGATCTCCATACCAAGTAGGTAGTGAACCAGGGCTAAATTAGTCATTCCAAATTCTTGTGAAAGTAAAGATTTTGTTTCAAGCAATAATTGATTTAAATTGCTGATGATTAAAGAATCATCGACATACAGTGCTATTATGACATAGCTTGGGACTTTATGCTTGAAATACACATTTGAATTAGCATAGCAAGAAGTAAATTGGTGCTACAACAAGAACTGATTAATTCTTTCATATCAGGCCCTAGGAGCTTGCTTGAGCCCATAGAGAGCCTTTTGCAATTTATATACCATATGCTCTTGGCCTTGAAGGACGTAACCTTCTGTTTGATAGATATAAATATCTTCTTGAATGTATCCAAGGAATGCTATCTGGACGTCCATCTGATGAATGTCCAGATCCTCTACAGCAGCTATAGCCAACAAGGTTCGAATAGATTGACGCTTTACCACTGGACTGAAGGTGTTAGTGTAATCTATTCTATATATTTGCTCATATCCTTTAACCACCAGTCGGGCTTTCCATTTGGATATTGATCCATCTGGCTTGAGCTTTAGCTTGAAGATCCATTTAGTGTCAATTAGTTTTGTACCTACAAGAGGATCAACAAGACTCCAAGTCTTGTTCTTCATCAATGAATGATACTCAACGTCCATGACATCTTTCTATTTGCCTTTGTCTGACATTGACAATGCTTTTGCAACAGAGACAAGTTCATCATGATTGATAAACACCTGAGGGGGACGAAACGATCAGGTTGTTGTCATTGTCGAACAAATTTTTGAACTGCAGGTTCTTGAGTAGATGACTCTCTTGGGTGAATGACAGGGATGTCTTCAGGTTATGGTTGAACAATCGTAGATCTAGGCCTATCGATGGTAAATGGAGTTGTTGGAACAAACTCCTGCATTTGCTGCTTCTACTTGAAATTATGGAACTTGTCTTCAAGGAAGACAACATCGCAGCTGACTAATATCTGACCAGTTTTAACATCGTAGATGCGATATGTTTTATGCGAAGTTGAGTATCCAATAAGAATACTCTTACAGCTAACTAGGTCTAGCTTCTTCCTCAAATTAGACAGTATTTGTGCATAGCAGAGACATCCAAATACGCAAAGGTGTTTGAGACTTGATTTGTAACCATAGTAGGCTTCAAACGGAGTCTTAGAGTCAACTATCTTTGTGCTAGAATAATTTTGCAAATACCAGGATGTAGATACTGCTTCAGTCCAAAATTTCTTAGGTAATTGAGTGTTGGACAACATGGATCGTGATGCTTCCAATAGTGTCTGATTTTTTCTTTCAGCTACTCCATTTTGTTGTGGGGTATAGCTTGTAGTAAACTGATGGTGCATACCACATGAAGATAGGTGGTCCGCCATTTCATCAAACATAAACTCTCTCCCATAATCAGACCGTAGGGTCTTGATCCTTTGATCAGTTTGAGTCTCAGCAAACTGTTTGAAATCTTTGAAACAGTTGAATGCCTCAGACTTGTTCTTGATGAACATAATTTTGATGAATCTGGAGAGGTCATCAATAAAGGTAATGAAATATAAAACATTACCCAAAGAGGGCACACTCATGGGACCACATGAATTTGAAGCGAGAAATTGAATGCAAATATCAATCAGGCTCTGTAACGAAATGAAACGAAATGAAGCGAAACTAGACGAAACGAAATAAAGCAAAACTTGAACGAGCTCTGATATTGACATTGCTGAAGCCAAATCAAATTAATCGCAAACGAAATCAATTTGGATGGATTTTTGATATGATTGTTGGTCACTGCCTGCTATATCATTCCTACAATCCTCCAGAAAGTAGATAGACATGCTGATCTACAATATAGATTAATACAGTATTCAACAAAAAAGAACTATTGTGAGGAATTGATAAAGCAAGTGAACTTGTGCACAAGCAATAACAGACAATAATTCATTCAAGATCAGACAAAAATTGAGAGTAATATGTGTGTAATAGCTACAGTATTATCTGGTGATCCTCTTGATTTCAAGCGCTGTATGACAGACCCACACAGTGCATTAGCGTGAGAAAAAAATAGTGTTCTCTCACGAGTAACATCTCACTTACTAGCAAAATTCTTGGATCTCTGTAGATCCTACTTACAAAATTGTCTGGACTTCTATTTTTGTATATTTTCTATCTGCTACTGTATGTATTTTATACATCTCGTAATTGCATACATTTAGAGTAGCATATCTGATTAGATAGACTAAACAATCTATAACTAATCATGGATTAGAAGAGTGGTGGGTTAGGCACGTCCTAACGTTCTTCCGCTGACATCATCATATCATATCATAGTTTTCGTATTTCATGGTACTTGTATGATCGTCCTGATCATTTGGAGCATGAAGGTCATGTGCATATGCTACACAACCAAAGATTCGAATATGAGTGAGATTGGGTTTTCTACCCCATTATAATTTGTGTGGTGTCGTGTGAGGAATAACAAATTTTCCAGTCCCGTTTTGAATGTAAGCAACTATAGATACTGCTTTAGCCCATAGCACTCTTGGAGCCTTCGGATAGGCCATCATGCACCTGACAGTTTCCATTAGAGTCTTGTTCTTTCTTTCTGCAACACTGTTGTGCTGCGATGTATAAGATGCAATTCTTTTGATAATGATTCCACGATCATTGTAGTTATTACTGAATCGGTTTGAGATGTATTCTCCACTTCGATCTGTTCTGATCTGCTTCACCTTACTTTTTGTGCATCTTTCTGCCCAATTCACATACTCTATAAACTTGTCAAATGCTTTTGATTTATTGTGAATGAAGTAGACTCTGACAAACTTACTGTAATCATCAATAAAAGTGATATAATATTTTGAGCCTCCTACTGAGATCACTTTGAAAGGTCCACAGATGTCAAAATTTACTAGCTCCAGAATCTTGGTTGTTCTATAGGAGTCTTTGACAAAAGCACTACGTGACATCTTACAGGTCATCGAACTGGTTGCATTCGAGATGCTCACCCTTGTGATTGCTCCATGATGGCTTGCTTGATACAGTGCCAATGAGTTCATTTGACATAGTCTCCTATGCCATAGAGTATCTGGCGAATCATCATGAGTCTGATGCAGTTGATCTACAGGTAGGCATACCTTCAAGTGATACAGGCTGTCTTTTCTTCTACCTTGAGTAATCAGTGTACTGGTACTTGCATCAAGAATGTTGCATGCTTCATCTGAGAACGTTACACACATCATTGCATCAACTATTCTTGCCACTGATAGTAACTCTTGCTACAGTGTAGGCACAAACAGAACATCTTCGAGTCGTCTGTCTTTGCCATTAGTGTTGAGCCATAGTGAACCAATACCATTCACTTGATGCTTTGATTCATCTCCAAGAATGATGAATCTTGATGGATCTGCACTCGAAAATCAGACATGATTTGTGTTGATGTGACAAAGTGCAAGGTAGCTCCTGAATCAAGAATTACATCATGTGTATCAAGTGTTGATATTGCACACATGTCTGCACAGATGTAGGCAGTTGAATTTCTGCGATTCGATTTTTCTTCGCCCATCTTTGAGCTCTCTGGCTCCTTGACATAGGACGAACTATTATTGTTCTCTTGTATGCTTTGAGCTTGTTTATTTCTTGGGTTCTGGCGGCAGTCCATGGCTGCATGACCCTTTTTATGACAGTAAATACACTCAATTTTTGGATTAAGCCAACACGAATCAACAGTATGTCCTTCACGCATGTCTTCTTGTCTCTACTCTGTTGTTTCGACTTTTCTTGTTTCTCCATTTGCCTTTGCTAGCTCCTTCTACTTGCTGATCTCAATCCTGCTTTCAATTTTACTTCCTCTTAGGCTTGAATTGCTTCTTTTCTTTCTCCTTGTTGTTGTAGAGGGCTTGGTCAGAAGCATCCTTGTGATCAAGCTGCTCTCGAGCTTCGACTTCTTCTCAAATCTCGACAACAACCTTTTCGAGTGTCATAGTAGGATCCTTTGCTAGCAACGTTCTGGTTGTTTGGAAGGATCTTGGTAAAGCTCTCAATAGATAAGTAAGCTGCTTCTCTGCTGATACTGCATTTTTTGCTCCATAATTGTATAGTGAAAGGAATAGATCCTTCATCTTTCTAATAAAGGAAGTGAGGTCTTTACCATCCCACTGCAGGTTTGTCAGCTGATCTTTGAGCAGCATGATCTGACTGCGTGATTTTGTCTGAAATCTTGTGAGTAATATATCCCACATCTCTTTTGCTTTAGAGAGTGTAGCTAGGTCAAGAGTCAGGCTATCCTTGATGGATGATGATAACACGGCTACTGCCTTGTCATTCTTCTCCTTCCATTCGCGTAGCTCTTTGTCTGTAGTTGTAGGCATCTCCTCGGTACCATCTACCTAGGGAAATAATCCTTCTCCCTTCAATATAAGCAAGGTCTTGACTTTCCATGCTAAGAAGCTAGATCCTGATGAGTTGAGAATTGTACAGATCTTCGATTGTATACTGCTTATTGAAGCCATTGCTGTGAATTGTATTCTCACTTGTTGATGGTTCTTTGTTTGAATGCTTAGCCTCCTGGATCTGATAGCTTTGCGGCTATGTCAGACTATAACAGGCGCTCTAATATCACTGAAGCGAGAAATTGAATGCAAATATCAATCAGGCTCTGTAACGAAACGAAACGAAGCGAAATTAGACGAAACAAAGCGAAGCGATGTAAAACTTGAACGAGCTCTGGTATTGACATTGTTGAAGCGAAATTAAATCAATCGTGAATGAAATCAATTCAGATAGACTTCAGATATGATTGCTAGTAACTTCTTGTTATATTATTCCTATAATCCTCCAGAAAGTAGACAGCACTGCTGATATACGTTATAGATTAATACAGCATTCAACAAAACTGAACCAGTGTGAGAAATTGATAAAGCAAGTGAATTAGATACACAAGCATTAGCAGACAATAATTCATTCAAGATCAAACAAAAATTGAGAGTGATATATGCGTAATAGCTACAGTATCATCTATTGATCCTCTTGATTTTGAGCACTGTATGATAGACCTAGACAACACATTGGCGTGAGAGAAAAATAGTGTTCTCTCATGAGTAGCATCTCGCTTACTAGCGGACTTCTTGGATCTCTGTAGATCCTGCTTAAAAAATTCTCTCGCTCACAGGTGGCGGACTTCTATTCAGTATATTTTCTATCTGCTACTGTATGTATTTTATACATCTAGTAATTTCATACATTCAGAGTAGCATATCTGATCAGATAGACTAACCAATCTATAACTAACCAAAAATTAGAAGAGTGGTGGGTTAGACATGTCCTAACGCTCTATCGTTGACGTCATCATATCATATGTTAGCCGATATTTTTGCAGGAATAATCAAGCTATTTTTAGAGCGATTTTCACAATTTTGTACAAAAAACAGCATGTAAAACTCGGCTATTTATGGTAAAATCGGCACACAACTGCCTATAGATTGGGGTCCCAGCCCGCCCAAAATGTGGCAAGAGCAAATTTTGAGGCCTTAGAAATGGCCCATAGAATAGTTTACGGCCTTAGAATTGGCCCGATTATACTAGCCGGCATTGCCGAACGAATTTTCCAATGTACACTGCTACTTTTTATTAATAAAATAATTGCCTACTGTGTTTTTCAGGGAACCGGTTGCCTTGAAGAAACCCCAAGTCATGAGTGCCCGCCAAAAGTGACTGTGACAAGGGAAAACATCGACTCACATGAATATGGCAAAGAAATTGCGGGACAATGGAACTGGCAATGGCAAAGTATGGGCAAGAGAGAAAAAATCTTAGTGCAATATGTTGATCGACACCCCGACAAACCAACCCCGACAATACGGACCATGGGCCATGAGCACACAAGAAAAATTGCCAAAAGGAGGTTACACTCACTTACTAAAAATATCTCATCTATACATAGTAGGTGTTGACCACAAGGACTACTCAGTTAAGAATGGTAAGTAAGTGAAGTACTTACTATTTATATCACCCACAAATGCTATAAAGAGAGGTGGCTCACACACATGGTACTTCCGTACACCTAAGATTCATATTATCTTTGGAAAGGATGGGTATCACCTGAAGTCACTTGCAACATAAATTCTTGGGTACCTCTCCAAGGAAAGCATGACACATGGCAGTAAGGGCATGAAGGGTGTGAGAAATGACAAGGTTGCATTGTGAAAGAGAGACCTTGGGAGATATCTATAAAAGGAAGGACCCTCTTGGCCTTCATGTTGGGAAAAAAGAGTTGGCTAGAAGTTGAGAGTGGAGTGGAATGAGGCCTACGTGAAGAATTCTGGTTGATGAGAATTGTTGTTTTGTATGTTACGTGAAGAGAGTGAGCTGCGATGTCCCTGATAGAGTTAGCCATTGGATATGGTGCGTGGTTGATTAGTGTTCGGGTGTGTTGAGCGTGTGTATTGAGTTTCTCTTATGAATCAAAGGGTTGTGGCTTGGTGTTGTTGAGAGGATGTTTTATAGTAGTAGGAGAGAATTTTACTTCCCAATGTTTTATAGTAGTAGGAGAGAATTTGACTTCCCAATGTTCTGCCCGGTAGGAATCAAAGATCAAGTGAGGCCATACTAGAAGCCCTCCCTCGCTGGTTCATAGAGGCATGCAAGTCCTGTTTGTGAAGCTAATTTCTGGGGGCAAAATACAATGGTGGACAGTCGCACTTCGACTGTCAATCCATCGCATTTCTTACAGCAGTGAGCAGATACACTTCTATTGCATTCTTAGTGCATTGCAACTTATTACCAACTGATCGTACTTGCAGAGGCACAATATCTGCTTCCAATCACTTCTATAAGGCATTAGATAGCTGCTGTCAGTCATATTCATGGGCAAAATCATCCCCACGCCATCAATGAAGGTATCCTTACCCAGAAGAAATGAAGCCATCGCCACCTTCAATGTTACTATCTGCAACAGAACTACAATGTTTGATGGAGGCCATCACTGGTTACCATTGCTGTTCTCTAAAAGCTCAGTGCTCATTTATCTCAGCTGCCAGTTAGACTACCCTCCTCGATCGCAGGATGGATCTTCCCAGTGACTACCTTTTTCTATGCCAATGGGGAGGAGGGGATGCACTACGAGTTAGCCCATGCTCTTCCTACCACTCCTGCAGTACACTCAGTTTAGAACAATGGGTTGACTGCACTAATTGCTATTGAAGCATCATCCCAGTGTTGTGATCAGACAACTTACCTTTTCTATCAATGTTTGTATAGAATACTTGATTTGTCGCTTGATCATCATTCCCAATATCTGACTACTGCTGTTGAAATCCCACTCCAGAGTGGCGCTGTGATGAAGCAACTTACCTTTATATCGATGATGGGCGAAACGCTTGATTGTCGCTTGTATCTGAACGCTGTTGCGAGGCTGACAATCAACACGACCTCATTATAGAATGCTTGGCTACTGTTGGCAGCAGGCCTGTTGGGTCTTCATTCCAGAACCCTATATAGATCGTTTAGTGGATAAAAAGTGAGCCTAAGGGTGGATCGTGGGTTACCGGATATATCATGCATGCTCGAATTTGGAATCAAGCCACGCTACTAGGCTTGAAGTAAGTCCCTATAAGGCCACCCAACTCGAAGAACGCCGGTCCAAGCCCTGAAGGACAAGTGGGAACTCATGACTTGGGGCTTCCGCAACACCACCGGTTCCCTTTCCTCACATAAGGCATATTTCTCAACTTTTTAAGCATGGTTTGAATAACCCGTTCATTTGTGATCCTTGGATTATGAGACTCGATTTTTATGCTTTGTATATTGCTAGTATCATTAACAGAGCATAACTTTGATTGAGTTTGGGCAGGGTAGTATACAATTCCGGTTGTGTAACATTGTTGTGTTGATATGGTTCTACCTATTGGTGAGTAAGCCGTTGGGTATGCTAATTACATTTTATTATCTTAGACTCATGATTATAGAAGATCGAGTGTTCTGAGTATATGGTGTTCAGTTGCAAAGTTAGTCTTGATATTAGCGATTTCTTCGTATGAGTAAGTTAGTGACCCGATCTCTTTGAAACAAAAGAGCGGGCCGTCACCGTGCATGGTTGAAATACACCACCTCGGTTAGGGGTCATCATAGTCACCTCCATCGTTGGAACTGCCTAGCGAAATACCTAGGCCTGACGTTTGGCAAAATACCACCGCCTATCAAACAAGGCGGTGTGTATAACTGGCACCCCCACGTTGCACGACAAGTAACAAAGAGATGACATCCTATTTGGTGTATGTGTACTAGCTTCATTTCATGTGTCTTAAAGTTGTTGATTGAGTGCTCAAATACATGTTACGAAAATTGTAAGCAGCACCCTCTTTACCACTCACAATCATATGATTGATTTAAGATCCTAAACTCCTAAGGAACGTGTTCACACTACATGGAAAGAGCTAGGGGAGGGAAGCCAGGGAGCTAGGATTATCACCCTCACCTAGAGATATGATATGGAAAGACAAGATCAATACGATCAAGAATGCTATTAAACCTCCTTGCAGCCGTGCCTCTGGGGGTTTGGAAAACCCTCATCGGCTGGGGAGCATGGGGTGATTGAGACGGCCCTCGGGATTGGAAGTGGCATTCTCCAATCACTCACGTAAGGGCAGTGTGGGCCCTTCCCTTGTAGGGCTTCCTGGCGAGACCAATCCCCCATCGGAAATTTTTCCCTATCATTGGTGCGTCTGCCGGGAGATGAAATTTGAGGTCGTTTTGATTAGAGGACCATACACACCCCTATCATATCTGATGAGGGCTTCTTACCTCAAGATGATAGAATTCTTAGTTGCATTATGGAAACTCTTATGATACACATTAATCGGAAGTCTAGGTGACCCAACAGTTAGGACAATCACCTCCCAAACACTAGAGACCTAACACTGATCGATCAAAAGTTTAGACTAGCCAAAAATGATCATCACATAGAAAGAGCCATGGATGAGGGCATGATGTACGAGTATTTTGGATACATAGGTGTAGATGTTGTGTACGCATCACCTAGTAAACCGGATGTCATCTTTAGGAATTTCAGAACTTGGTTGTTTGGCCCAGTAGAGGATGGGAATGAGCAACCCACTAGTGTGATTAGTGAGCCATCAATAAGTGGATGGAGTGACCTATCTTTTGATCAACCAAGTACATCACTTGATATTGACCGAATATCCATAGATGAGACACAAGCCTATATCAGCCCATCAATGATGATGAGAGTATAGGATATGTTGATGTTATACCCGACGAGTACCCACAGGAGGAATCCTATGAGACTACTACCTTGTATTCGGTAGATCCTATCTATGATCCTGAGATGCCCCCTCTAGAATTATAGGATGAAAAGATGCTATGCATGCCTGATAAGACAATAGATATGTCCGAAATGGTGACCAAAGAGGACCATGCCGAGACCATCAACACATTTTTCGAAATCTTTGATCAGGATGTGGTTGAAAAAGACAATATTATTCCAACGGACTTAGACTATGAGGAGAAACACGTCATAATAGAATATCTCTTGATCAAATCACAGCTTGGCCCCCACAACCAGTTGAGGACCCACAATTAGATCTAGATGGATTCTCATACGCAGAGCTAGAGCTGGCTATAGAAATTTCATTGCATGAAACTAGTCTACTGCCTAGAGAACCAAGCCCAACCACAAATAGTGGAAGGAGTGCGACAAGAGATCCACCTCTCCTACCCTTGAAAACTATTGAAACTCAAGCGCAGTTACCACAAGAACACACAATGCCAACTCTTCTTGAAGATCAAGAAGATAGTACTATTGATCTGCAAATAGCAATAGCACTCTCACTACAAGAATGGGAAACACCTTCAGATATCCAAATAGATGACATCCCATTAGAAGTAGAATTGGAGGAATGCTCAACTCGATATGATAGTGATGGTGAGACATCTAATCTAGTTGAGAGCTACAGTGATATATCTAAGTGGGAGACTATATCTGAAGGTGAAGTTGAACTAGAGCCCAGTGCGGTGGCAGGTGATGAAGAAAAAAATGATGAAGAGATGATGGATGATGATATACTATCTAGAAAAGGGACCAATGGTAGAAAGTAAAGTTGAGCCAAACATGGGCCTCGAGGATCACACTAACCAGAACATGGAAGAAGAAATTTTAGTTGAAGATGACCATCGAGCTCAAACTCAACCGACTGTGCAAACACCTAGCCCTCTATCTATCACACCAATGACACGAAGAATCACTCAGCCAGTAGTTGTCTCGGATGACATCGAGAGGGTACCTAGTATAGTAGGCTCATTACCGCATTTCCATGGAAACAATGATGAAGATGCCCATGAGCATCTTGCAGATTTTGAGACACTAATGGTTGTTAACGCGGTTGTGAATCCTGTGCATAGAATGATGCCATTTTCCACAACTCTCATAGGAGAAGCTAGGCGATGGTATATAATCTACCCAAAGCTTCCACACCACATGGGAGAAATTGTTTCGATTGTTTTTATCAGAGTTCGGACCCAAATACAATGTTGATAGCCTAATGTTCACTCTGACCACAATACAACAAGAATCGGGAGAATCAGTACGCCTATATGTCAGGCGACTCAAGGACCTCATTCGCAAATTGAACATAGGGCTAGCAACTGAGGTATCATCTCAATTGATACTCACTTTTTTTCTAAGGGACTTACAACCGAATATACAATTAGTGGTACGCCAATCTGGAGTCTCCTCTTTTGAAGAGGCGATATCTAGAGCCATGATTATTGAAGCTACTTATGTTACTACATCTAGTTGTCAAGCAAGGAGAAATCCAATCCTAGATAGTAGTCGACAGACAAGAGGGGGTGAGTTGAATATCATGAGAGACCTACATCATACATCTGAACCCCCAAGACCAAGACCACAATACACACGTGAGAGGGATAGTGTGATGCCGAATTGTCACACTCGAAACCAAGGGGCTAAAAGTTATATCAGTCCTTCTAGTACACAAGAGTGGCACTATGAGAACAGAAATGCCTATAATACAGGATATGAAACAGATGAAAATGTTATACCCTCAGAATTATCCAAATCAGAATGTGATAAGGATAGAATGTCGATCGATCTTGAGATGTCTCAAGAAGGACTTGATTGTTTAGAGGACCGTGGTTGCACACAAGGGGATGGGTCAGATCTAGTACAAAGTTATGGGCTAGTTAATCATGAAATACAAACTGACAGAAATATACACCTATGGACTAAGCATCATGATGACACCCCTCGGGATAGACAAGCTGAGACCAACGACAACAAGCCCCCTACACATTTCAAAAACCCAAGCATACCCAAAGAGGCTAGGGCGAGCGTACTGACGATAACCCAAAGTGAGTTACGAGCAGACCCCCCTAGAAAAAAGTGGATGCAAGAGAGTGATAGGCAGGTGAGTCTTGGGAAGGCCACTAAGTCTGAGGAGGTAGCACCATCAATTTTTAGCGACCAACTTGATTAAGTTGTATCTCCAGACGAGGACAACGATAGCAATTCAGAATGGGCAGAAATAGACGAACTCACATGGACAAGCCCAATAGACTACCCCCTAGATCCAGAACCATAGATCCAACTCCAGCAATTCCGAAGAGTGAAGGTATGAAATCACCTATCCCTGATGACATTAATCAAGAGGAGTCATATGGTATACAACAAAGAACATACGAATGTGACTAGCAAGACTACCTCGATACACACTAGCGAGGATGGGTACCAAAACTATTTCCAAGAAACCCAAGAGGTATTTAGTGACATATTCTATTGGGAAGAGGACATGCCAGGCTATATCTCCAAAGTCAGTATCGAGAACGAAGGGCATGAACCAGAATTCAGAGAAGAGATGAGGGATACTCTACCTCCAACCATGGGTATAAATAATGGGAATGAACCCTATGATACAGAAAGGATATTTCAGGCTACACATGTAGACATTCCATTTGTACCATGGAACCAAAACATACACCAAAATCACGCACATCAGTCGAGAGATCTGAGTAATTTAGCCTCCTATTCCATATATCACGATAGACCTACAACAGAAGATGAATACCCAGATAATAAGATTGATGTTGGGTACACAACGTGATGGAAATCCACCCTTATCCTTGATTTCACCTATGGGATGAGGAAAAATAGAAAGTTTATGTTCTATTTTCATTTGTTCGTTTTTCTCCTTTGCTAATCTTGTTGTTTGGTGAATTTCTTCCTGTCTATATGTTATGAAAAAAGAAGGAAAAAAAAAGTTATTGTTGTTGTATGCACTAACACTTGTTGAAGTGCAGGAATCAGATATCCAAAAGTCAAAATCATTTGCACCCACCATCACTGCCTCGCATCATATTAGACACAATATGTTTGAAACATTTGTTGCAAGCTTGAGTGAATGCATCCATATCCATGCATTCTGCATATACTCTGAGCTGCATAGGGCATTGTGCATTGTTGTAGCGGGCATACGATTGATTGATATAGAAGCATATGGGGGGTTAGAGAGGAAAATTTTGGGAATGAAACATTGCAGTGGGGAGGGGAGTGACTCCATGGATAAAGCACTGAAAAAAAAAAAAAAAGATTTGATGATGCTTTCTCCAGATCGGATCTATAACCATTTGTGGGGTCTGACATCTTTCCTCCCTATACTTGATTGGATCTGATTAGTAGGCAAGCTCAAATAGAGCTAGATCTCCTCTAGCTCATTATTCAGATTCCATGCATAGCATGCATAGCCCTATGTTCCCTATACATAGATTCACCTAGAATAGAGTCCTAACCAACTATTCATAGAATTGCTATTGATAACTCTACACATGCATACACTGTCTCATACCTTGTCTAACTCCATTTAGTGTGTTCTGGGCCTTACAAAGATATTAGTTACTTATGGATCACGTCCAGTATGACATGGCATAACTAACAGCCTGTTCACTGGAGTACCGTGTATCCAAGACTAGGAGTATACTGTATCTTATGTACTGGTCATGGACATAACATTCTTCCCTCCTTAAACTGTTTCTATCCTTAGAAACTAAAATTCAAAAAATTCTTCTTTATGCTATCAACTCTCTCTGACGAATCATTATCCTCAGTACGACCTTCCACTAAATTAAGCACTCAGAGATAGAACGATTTCTCAATTGTTTATCTCTAGTTTTGAGCACTTTCTCTAGTTCCAAAGGTACACTAAGCAACAAATCCTCCAAATGGGATAAATCTTCATCCGATCCAATTGTATCACCATCATGTAAACTTAGTTTCAAATGACTTACATGAATACTGGGTGTGCAGTCGATTTTCCTTGAAGATCGAGTTCATACACCAAAGAACCAATTCTACGTACAATCTTGAAAGGTCCACAATAATGAGTAGATAGCTTATAATGCTTCCCTGTACGTCAAGTCTTAGAATCTTTCAGAATCCTAAGATATACCCAGTCATACCACCTCACCCCCAAGCCAAAGAACAAGAAGCATGAATGTAGAGTGAGAGCCTGGCAATGAATCAAGAACCATGATGTGAAGTAGGGTGAGTTTGGACCTCTTATATAGAGCCAAAAGCATCCTGGGCACATAGCCATGCATAGCCCTATGTTCCCTATACATAGATTCACCTAGAATAGAGTCCTATGCATGGACCAACTATTCATAGAATTGCTATTGATAACTCTACACATTCATACACTATCTCATACCTTTTCTAACTCCATTTAGTGTGTTCAGGGCCTCACAAGGATATTAGTTACTTCCAGTTCATGTCCAGTATGATGTGGCATAACTAACAGCTTGTTTCACTGGAGTACCGTGTATCCAAGACTAGGGGTATAATGTATCCTATGTACTGGTCATGGACATAACAATCATCTCCTAACTTGTTTGGATGTTTAGATGTGGACTTTGTTGGAGATTGAATGGATAGGAAATTCATAAGTGCACATGCTATTTTTATAGGTGATGGATCTATCTCATGGATGTCGAAGAAATAAGCAACATTCTCTTTATCATCTAGTGAGGTCGAGTACAAAACCTTAACTTCATGGAAAAAGGAGATGCTATGGATCAAAAGGATGGTAATGGATCTTAACTTGCTGGATTTCCAAAAGTGTCCAATCAACTTTTTATATAATATTTCTGACCAAAGTTTGGCAAGCAATCCTGTTTTTCATGCAAAAAGGAGCAAGCATATTGAAATGGCTTACCATTTTGTGAGAGAACAAGTCATGGCAAAGGAAGTAGAACTTCAACATGTCTCATCAAGGGAGTGTGTGACTGATATATTCACCAAATCATTGGGAAAGGACTTGTTTATGAAGCATAGAACTCATCTTGGAGTACTATCAAAATCTATGCTAAAACTAGTTGAAGAGGGAGTGTGAAAAATTCAACTAGTTTACTGAGTTATTTTGGTAATTTTGAGGCCAACTTGGAATTTCAATTTAGAGATAGATTTTTTTATGTCAATAAAGGCCTAAATAGTTTTTTTACTATTTTTGGAAAGTCGATATGTGAATAAGGTAAGATTTAGAACTACTCTAATTGGCTAGTATAGATATATTCATTTAGTCACTAAAAACTAGGTATCTGGTGAAGTACCTAGAAGTTGTTATTTTAGGGCAAGTTTAGGGCAAGTGGCCAAGTGACATTATTGATGCTATAAATAGTTTATCAGCATGGAGAAATCATCTTGTTGTTTTTGTTTTATGTGGAGAACTTTCTTCTTTTGATTATATGTTAATATCTTGCATATTTCTCATGATGTCTTGAGTTCTAGTGTATAGAATGTGAATTTTCTTGTTGTGCTTGGATCCACACGTGTGAAGTATGATTTGATGTTGCCGTTGTATGGATAGGGACAATACCATATCAGATCTTAGTGATTATGATCAGATCTACATGAATTTTTATTCTAGCATGGTAGATGTATGATTTCTAGCTTGTGAATGATTCTAGATGTGCATCCAAATTTAGCCAAGATCCAATTGATCCATCAAGTGTGTTTTGGATATGAAATTCCAACAAACTCCACCATCCATATGGTCCTTGAAAATTTTAGACTAAGATGTTCTACAAAATATCCATGATAACTCTATCATAATCCTCCTTCAAAACCTATCGAGAAAATAAATTAGACTAAGCTCAAACACTATTGGATCAATAAAATATAATATTAGTCATTAATTTAAACTGATAATGAAGAAAGGTACTTGAAAAGTTTCCAACCACCACATGTTATTTTTGAAGTGGACACTGAAATTGAATCTCTTTGACCTCTTGATTGTGAAAGTGCACTATTCATGAGGATTATATTAATCCTCAGCACCTTCTGCCCTTTAAAAATTTATGACAGATCTAACTTACGTATTATGACTATTTTATCATCACATATTCAAAGGTTATATCATAGAATGTAATCATGTATCTCGATAATTGATTTGATGAATTCTAAGTTATTGGTTTTCCTTCAATTTGATATGTCTCCTCATTGTAAAATGGAGTACCAATAATCTATTGCATTCTTAATATGTATAAATCATTTCTCTCTTGCTTCAAGTGATAAAATAGGATTCTTATTCAAACTTCCTTGAAAGCTTCTCTAATAAGTTGAAATGTTTTAGCATATGCTTCCCTGCTAATATTAGCTAGATCATAGGCACCCTGGACTATATTTTTGAATGTAAAAACTTACGAATGTCAAGGACTCTGCAATTTTTCACTTTATATGAGAACTTCTATTGTTTCTAAAGATGTATTTGATGGATTTACTTATCAACATTGAACTCAATTTCTTTCCAATTGAGACATTGTCCTTAATGTTTTGATGAGCAACCAATGCAACAAAAAAATAAAATAGTTAATAGAAAAACTAAGTAGTTGAAAAAATATCTTTATGTAATTGATCAAATAACAAAAATTAGAATATGCTTACTTGAATGGATGAATACTTCTATTTCGATAACTCTCTCTTGAAAGCCTGAGTTTGGATATCCTTGTAAGTCTATCACCTTCACTTGTTTTTTTTAGTGAAAATTGTGAGAAATTATGAGCTATTTTGATAATTTAGTCAAAATTGGTCATAGTTTGATTAAAAAAATAGCACATTTGAGGCCAATTTTCATGTTAGACTTAGAGGTTGACTTTTCAAAGTTATAATAGTCTAAAAGTATTTGAATAAACACTTTTTGAAATTGTGGGAAATGTAGAAGTCGAGTTTTAGTAGATTCAAATTTGAAAGTTGGGTACATTGAATTTAGTCCCAAAAATAGTAGGGTTTTTTATTATGGAGGGAAACCAAGTGGCAATTTAGGTTTTGGACCTGTTATAAAAGGATGTAACTCGTCGGAAGAGGGATCTCTCTCTCTCTCTCTCTCTCTCTCTCTCTCTCTCTCTCTCTCTCTCTCTCTCTCTCTCTCTCTCTCTCTCTCTCTCTCTCTCTCTCTCTCTCTCTCATTTTTCTACATTGGCAAGATTGGTGATATGTCGTCTTTCTAATCCAAGATCATTTTATGGACTTGGATCTTAATTAATATGCAATCCTTCACAAAAATTTCACTTCTCTCAATAATTATCAATTTTTAAAACAAATAGAATGTAAGATAGCTTGCATTTGCTATGATTCTATTTAAATAAGAAGATATGCGTCCAAACTCACATTCTAAACTGAATTGAATCCTTTATGCACATAGAAAATTCATCTCCATAATTCTGCAATCTCTCACAAAATCCTAGCAGTCTATTATGCCCATTGCATATCCACATAACTAGTTGAGCTATCAACGAAAATGTGGGATGTGTTAGAGTGCTAGGGTCCTGAGGATACACAGTCTCGTTTGTCCACATTTCCAAGTTTCACTTTCCTTCAGCCCTATAAAAAGAATGATTCTCAATAAATTTTGAAATTCCTTTTACTCTTTTCTATAAAGGGGCCAAATTAGGGACATCCAAATGGAGATGATACAATGTCGTCATCAGAGAAAAGTAGAAAAGGAATCACAAGCATCAAAGTACCTAGAACAAATTTTTTTAAACAAACTCGAATGCAGTAAGCAAATATGTACTTATCTAGTATGATATCACCAAATCTAAAATATAAATTCAAACTTGGAGATGGTGCTCATATTATCATTCCAATATAAAGATTGTGCTCATCTTAACCGTTGGAGGGGATGTATCTTGAAATTTATGTAAGCTAAACTGTGAACAATTTAAGTTTGTTAACTATGACTGTAGACACTATGGTTAGAGCATTGGGTGTTGGGGAGGCAATATTGTTTTTATTATTTTGAAATTTTTTATTATTTTACATGGCATTCCTTATAGGGTCTTTTGAACATTTTAAACTCCTCTAATGAAGATGAAAAAATATAAGGAAAATATTTTTTTTTTAAAAATTAATTCAACATTTGTTGCACATTTATCATGCTTTCTTCTTTGAAAAAAGTATAATCAAGGAGTCAGCATTCAAAGCCTCCAAATCAAAACTCTTGATGCAATCTTAGACATTTCTAATTGCATCATGTGTCCCCTTTTCTAAAACTCAACATGTTTGCTACTTTTGAATCAGTTCACCTACATAAAAAATGAATCTCTAGGAAACAATGTACACTCTATGTCTGCCACCTGCAAATACAAAGGGACCAAATAGCATATTACAGTCCAATCATCTCTCTCTCTCTCTCTCTCTCTCTCTCTCTCTCTCTCTCTCTCTCTCTCTCTCTCTCTCTCTCTCTCTCTCTCTCTCTCTCTCTCTCTCTCTCTCTCTCTCTCTCTCCTACAATTTCTAAGAGAGAAACTTGGGAGTGCAACAAGCGACATATATGCATGAAACAATCATAAAGGAAAGAAGAGATGAATGTGTGAAACTATTGTGAGACGAGAAGAAAGAGATGGATGTGTGAAACTAGCACAAGAGAAACAAGTGATAGAATCTTTTTTTTTATAAATTTGATGACTTCAATTTTTTTTTATTTGTTAGTGATGATGTGAAATTTTCTCATGTCAAAGATTTTAAAAACATGTATTAGATAGCCTTAAAAACAAGAACATCGTGTTAGACCATATGAAAAGTGTTGCCACAAATCACTTGAATATTAAAAATGTGATTGTCTAAGATTCAATTTGGAAAAAGGGTAATTAGCTACTTTCAAATGCTAGCTATCTTAGAAGCGTGGCATAATGGTCAGCATTTCATTTTTTGCCTTAAGGATTGAACTTTGATTCAAAGTGTGTGCACAAGTAAAGATATGACTAGAGTTAAAAAAAATCTGTATATAATATGCAATGATTTTGTGAATGCAAATAGACCATTTTTATTTGATTATTGTTGTTATTGATAATGTTGGTGCTTCATACAAGTCCGGAGCCTACGGAAGCATGCTATCAAAAGAGAGGGATGCAATTTTTTCACATGCAATAAAAAGAGAGGGATGCAAATTTTTCGCTTTTTATGACTTATAAAGTTACATTTAAAGAGCATGCATGCAAGAAAAAAAGAGGAACATGAAATTTTTGTTATTTAATACTTGCTTATGATGAGGTAAGTTTTTGCAATAAGGTTCTTAGCAAAGTGACAAAGCTTTTTGTGCCAACATACCCTCTTCAATTGAAATGCTTTAGTCAATTGAAATGCTTTTGCAATTGCACTTATCATTCTGAAGTCTCAACTATACCAAAAGAAGGGCAACCTTCACTACGCACTCAAATCGCGTCGTTTAGCCAAAAGCCGTGGCATGCTCGCTCTCTCTCTCTCTCTCTCTCTCTCTCTCTCTCTCTCTCTCTCTCTCTCTCTCTCGCTTGCCTCGAACACAAACAAGAATCTGATCGTGTCTCTTCTTTCCTTCCATCCAGAAAACAATGTTATCCAGTGGGAATGGGAGCGAGCGTAAGCTGAATCGCTTCAAGTCCAAGGTTCGGAGCATTGTGAGCAAGCTCTCTAGAAAAGATAGCATAACAGCCCACCAAAGGCTTGATTGGTAAACACTCTCACAAGAATACATGTTAATTACATGCACAGTCTCAAACTAAAGCCCAGTTAAGGAGGACATACAAGTGATCCAAAGACTAAATATTCAGAGCTGTTTTTGTTGTTGTTGACGTAATTGTAGCAAGTAAGAAAGGAAATCCATTCCTTCAAGCTGCTAAAGCTAAAACTAGTGAGCAGCAAGCTCAAAGAAAGTAGATAGAATTGTCAGCTGCAGACATTGATTTTGTGTAACTATCTATAGGCCTTCGGCTACTTCGAAAGATGAACCGGTGTTTAAGCCTGAAGGGAGTCCTTCTGCAAGTCCCAGGCGTCATGCAAGTCCCAGGCGAAGTGCTACAAGTCCCAGGCGACCTGCAGGGAAGCGTCTCCTAACGTGGATACGTCATCAAAATGCTCGTAGAAGGGGTACCATTGAGCTATTTGTGGGAATCGACGAGAACCTGAAATTTGTTGTGCCGCTTCAGTACCTTCACCATCGGCTTTTCATCGATCTTCTGGATAGATTTACGGAAAATTACGATTACATACATGCTGGGAATGGTATCAGGATCCCAGTCGATCCACGCGTTTTCAATTATGTAGTGAACCTTATCAAAAACAAAGATCCTTTAGCTGAGACGTTGGATCTTTCGGAATATATCAGAACTCATTATCCCGAGCAATCATCACCGTAAGCTAATTCCTGTTCGGTGTTTAACAAGCCATGAGGAGGATATGAACCCGAAACAGTACTCCTCCATATCGTTGTCTAGGTGAAGCAATCTATTAGCAACTCTAGGATAGCCGGTCCTAAGCCTTCCTTACATGATTGATTGTTTATGTTGCGGAATGTTTAGTTGCAAGCCACGCACATGAAAGTGCCGTGGGCTTCAGCACCTAGTGAAGGCCTTGAGAATTCTCAATATCCCATAAGTAACTGCTTGCATTGAACTCTCCGGTATATAAGTTGGAGCTTCTCTATATCCTCTATCCCCTGCTACTAGCCCTTTTGGGGGTTAGACGGAAATTCTTTACAGTTTCAACCTGATGAAGGGGGTTCCCCTTAAACTTCTAGAATTCATCGAAGAGACAGCAAAGGTTTAATCCAGCAGGTTGTTTCAATTGAAACTACAATACATCTGCCAAAGGCGAGTATAACATAAGGCTAAGTTGAGACTGTGACATAAAAACATGGACTACTCCAAATATCTCCAGAGTAAAGTTCTTCCTCATTTAACAGGTACATTATGATGGTAAGGGACCATCTGTTGCGTCCCTGTTTACCATGCTGTCTATGCAGATCTGCCATTTCTTCCGGCTTCAAACTATCTATGCCATACATATGGCATAACAAAATTTTTAGTTTAATGTATTTTGTATTAATGACTAGAAATATCACAAATGTACAATGAGCAAATAGCTCCCAAAAGATTAAATGGAAAGTTTGTCTTGCAATTGGAATGGGAGTTCTACTTTCATCTTATGCATGATAGTAATATAAGTTCATGGAAATTGAACAATATCAAGAACAACTAAGATTCTAGCTTTGCAAATGAGATATAAGAAAGATATTCAAGATGTATGTAATTTTACATAAGAATTAAACAAAAAGAAGATCCACCACTAATTATACTCCAACAGGATTTTGATAACCCATGTCTTTTCAATAAGCCTCACAACAAGGACAAATATCATTAGTGCCAAAAATTGCTCTCAATTTTACTTGCATAAGAAGTGGTGCATATAAGATTTTTCATTGCAAACTCCTCAATTTGCCCACCTAAATATATTTAAACACGATGACATTTGTTTTGGGACTTTGACCTAAAGAAGAGTAACCTTTTTTGGTATTTTTTAATGGTCCTAGTTTGAGGCCAAAATCATGTTTTTTTTAAGGATTCTCTAACTTGCAATAAAAAAAAAATGTTAAAAAGTGTCTATTTTTAATGAAGTATTGCAGGTTTTTCTTTTGCAAATTTCATAAAACCATCATAATTACATACTGCATTACATTTCAAGACAACACATGATTTTTGGAAGTCCAAACGCCATTAAAACACAAAAGGGCTTAAATTATATTATACACATATTTTTTTCAAAGTACATTTTCTAAGGAATTTTCATTGATGCCTCTCATTTTAAAACTTGACATATTTTAAACACTCGTTTTTAGCCGATGAGGTGGAAGACCCGTCTTCTTCATCAGAGTCGACTAGTATATCGTCTTCAGAATCCGCGTCCAATGCTGATAAAAAAAAACCTTGTAAGTCAGCTTTTCTCTGGTGTTGACGAGTTGACAACCAACAAAAATCCTATTTTTATTTTTTTGAAAACTTTTTCTCTACCAACATGGACAAGTAAGCCAGTACAGTTTGATTTTTATTTTCCCTAGCAGTGTTGTCAAGTTGCAAATACAGTATTTTTGGAATATTATCGCCAAATTCGCAAATTATCTTTTGTACAATGGTGATGGTCAAATTTGAATTGTTTCGAACATTGGGATAATTGAAAAATACTTTTGACTCCAATGTGCCACTAAACACAAGTGCTCCAACGAGATGAACCTGAATAAAATTTGCCTCGTTCAAATTACTTGGCACTCTAACGAAATGAGGTAACATCGTTTTCTTCTAATCCATGCCATCGATGACAAGGCCCAGATACTTTTGTGGACATTTCTTTCGATGTTTCGCTAATTTTTGTCTTTCAATTGTTTGTTGATCTCTGTGCACTTGAAGCGCTTTTGTAACATCAGCTACAAAATGTAACAATTATAATATTCAATAAATATTTATGATAATATCATAACATTAATAATTTGAAAACTCAAAAATTAACAAAAAAATAAAAAATTTAAAGTACTTAGAGTTAATTAATTTTTACCTTTCTCATCATTGGTCTTTGTTAGTTGTTTGGCAGATTTTAACAACTCGCATGTTGAATAAACTGTCATTCGTGATTTTTTAGGAATCTTTACCAAACAAAAATTTCTCTTCCAAATTCTAAGAAAATACGAGTAACTTAAATAGACAACAATTTTTTTTGTCTTAGCGAACTCCTTGTACATAAAAAATATCTCCAATTTTGTAAAATTATCTGGCAAGTGAAAATATAATGAATTTGGAAATTTTCTCCATGCACATCCACAAAATGCTTTAGCCAAGCCATAGCATTCAAAGCATCCGGAGACACAGTTCTACCCTGCAATGATCCTCGCAATATTGGATTTTTTTTAAGTCGTGCATGTATTCTTTGAAGGCGTAAATTACCAACTGCATGAACAGCTTTGTTTTCATCTTTACTTTGCAAAAAAAAAATTGGATGTTGCAATGTTGTTTCTCTAATATTTGAATCTGAAAACAAAGAACTCAAATTTGTAATTACAGGTTGTATCAAAGGTGTCATTTTCTGAAAAGTAGTTAAATGGAGAATTTCAGATGATGTTGTTGAGGGTATTAGAATGAGAACTTGAAGGAGTGGCTTCATAATAGTAACTTTCATTAGGAATATCTGACAAGAATGACTCATATGTGACTACGTATGGAGTTACAACTACAGGAATAGAAGAAGAAGAACTACTTGCCATTGGAAATATTTAAAAATTTCGATTCTAGTCCTATGCCAAGCATAGACAAAAATGAAAATATGAACGTAAAAATAACACAACAAATAGAAATTTTACATTATGTTATGCTAGTGAAAGAGTTAAATAGACTATGCCAACACCAATGGAACTAGACACTGAAATTCGTAAAGGGCACATTTAACATAAAATCAACAATAACAAAGATAATTTTCAAGTTGATTGAGGTAAGCCTATCATTGCCTTCCAACATGAAGCCACTTGAGGTTGCCATGTTGCAATGATCTGCAACATATCGCTCTTAGATGGTAAAAGGTTAGGGTTAGGGGTTCCTCCTAACATTAGAGTTAGGATTGGTATACTTGACACGGTTGTGGTTGAAGAAAAAATTGGTCGCGAAGTAAATCGAATATTGAGCATAACATACCCACTTAAGGATTGAATAGGTGTTATGCTCAGCATAAGACTTGGGAGCGAGGAAGGAAGATTTATATGCTGAGCATAGCCAATAGTTGCAAAATATTAGAATTTTATATTCTCAACATAGAAACTACTTGTTTTTTCTTGGCTTGGACTTAAAAATGTCTAAAAAACCTAAAAATTCAAACAAAACTGTTACTTTTAAATCAAATTTTTGGGTAAATTTTTTTCAATCAAACTCGAATTTCAAAAGATTTCTTTATTAAAATTCTAATAAGCTGCCAATAATAACTGTATTTTGCAGACCTTGAACAAAATTTTTGCAAAATTACGGATGTCAAAGATTTTCTTTCGGATATCAGGCCGAGCTCAAGATGTCAAAGATTTCCTTTCGGATGTCAGGCCGGCCTCAGGATGTTCTTGTTAGATTTCTTATGTTCAGTCTTAACCAAATCGTTCAAGTAATGAGCATCCTAAAAATTGAAGGCCAACTACATGTTTCGAACCTTCGCATTTTTACCTTTGAGATTTTTTGTGCCTTAATCATTTTTAGGCACTTCGCCTTTTTCGCACCTTCGCGAAAAATGGGACACAGTGGCCAGAATGCCTTGGAATCCATTTCAGGACCACCTTCGCCTTTTTCGTCTTTTTTCTGCCTTCGCTCTAGAGACACCTTCGGGATCTACATACCTTCGCTCTAAGGGCACCTTCAGGATTTTTGGGTTTTTTGCTACATTGGCAAACCGACGTCACCAACTTATCATCAAACCTAGTAGCCAAATATCCCAAGGGCAGTACCTACTTTTGTACATATACAAAGACTGGAGTAAGTGGCATTTAAGGCTAATAAGATATTTGTCTCTCGACACTTGTAAATATATACTACTAGCTGAATTAAGCTATGTAAGGGGTTTTTCCCAATCAGAGTCATATGTAGCTAGCGTTATTACGCTCAGCAAGCTGAAGTTATTACTTCAAGCCGTTGTACTCACTGTTGATATTAATTAGAGTGCAATTTTTGTCTAACTACTGTATTGTTCATTTGTGCGATTCTGTATGAATCATTTTTCTTGAATATTTCTGCTGCTAACTGTTGTGCTTCTGTTCCTACATGCCTACGCTCAAAGCTTTGACCTTCCGTTGCCTGTCATCCCCATGTTTTATGACATGGTATTTGAGCAGGCATTTCAGTAATCTACATTTCTACTACGGATTATCAATCATGTTTCTATCAAGACATCTTTCTAACAAACGCGCAGCCAACAGTATTCTGACAATTGTTGTTTCTACCAACGATCTCGTTTAACCAAAATGGATAACAAGAGCACGACAAAGCAGAAGAAGAATAAAGGCCCGAAGCAATCAAAGCTAGACCAGAAACCAACTCACCACAAGGAACAGTCGAACTCGCAGACAAAGAAGAAGCTGTTCTATAGATATTGCCAATGAAACAACCACAAAATACAAGATTGTCGCATACTTCAAGCGAAGAACAACAACAAAGGGCAGTCGAATCAAGTGGCGAATGCAGCTGCAGAAGCTCCACAGCCTATTCAAGAAATGGATCATGATGCCTTCATGACCAACCATCAAGGAGCATCTGGCGACAGTTCTTGGCTCCTAGATTCCGGAGCCACTCAACACATGACTAGCCTCATTGGCTGTTTTGAGTCCTATACATCTTACAGTACTCAAAAATTCGTTCACCTTTGCGACAATAGCACACAAGCTATCAAAGGTGAAGGCACTGTAAGATTATGCTTTGCAAATGATCAGTCTAAGCTACTCTCAAAAGTCTTGTATGTACCAAGGTTATCTACGAATTTGCTATCTGTAAGCAAAATCACATATCTAGGACATAGAGTAGAATTCAAATGTGATCAATGTAAAGTAGTTGATAGGATAGGCAAGATCCTAGCACTCGGAAAGAGGCATGGATACTTGTATAAATTAAGTCATTGCTTTTCTGTCTCTAGGCTCTTAATACTTCAATTAATTCAAATAAAGGTTTACTTTGGCATTATAGACTTGGTCATTTTAATCATGCTGTTGTACAACAAATGTCTAGATAATCTATTGTTCTTGATCTCGACTATCCTCGCAAAAAAGTTGAGTTACCTGTCTGTCAAGACTGTCTAGTTGGTAAGCAGACTAGGAAACCATTTAAGTCAACCCATCAGGATGTTGCTAGAGGATTGCTAGATGTCGTACATTCAGATATATGTGGCCCGATGAAAAATCCTTTGCTGAAGGATGCCAAGTATTTTATAACCTTTATTGATGAATTCTCCAGAAGAACGATGGTGAATTTCATAAAGAAGAAATCAGAAGTCTTCAACTGCTTCAGAATCTTCAAGAAGCGTGCAGAAAAGGAGACTGGAAGGACGATCAAGGCCCTAAGGTCAGACAACGGTGGAGAATATATCTTTGTCAAGTTTAAGGAGTACTGCCAAAGCCAAGGCATTGAGCAGCAATTCATCACTCCTTACAGTCCTCAGTCTAATGGCTTAGTTGAGAGGAAGAACCGTACTTTGGTCGAATCTGCTAAGTGTATGCTATCGCATGCATCGTTGCCCAAGAGATTTTGGGCTGAAGCTGTCTCCACTGCAGCTTACCTCCAAAACAGATGTTCGACCAAGGCCCTCTCATACAAGACACCCCACGAGGTGTGGATAGGCTCTAAGCCTTCTTTAAAGAACCTAAGAGTGTTTGGGTGCATTGCCTATGCGCAGATCCCAAAAGACACAAGAAAGAAATTAGACTTCCAAGGTCTCAAGACCATCCTAATCGGATATACTTCGTCTGATAACACCTACAAGTTGTACGATCCTGATACCCAGCAAATATTGTATAGTCGGGATACAGTCTTTATGGAGGATCAATTTATCGACCTCAAAGGCAAGGATATTGCTCAAAAAGAACCTACATCTCCTGCCATTGACACGACAGTCCGAGCTTCTAGCTCAGGCGTGTCTATTGTTGACCCACTTCGAGACAGTGAATCAGACAAAGATGTTGCCACCCAGCAACAAGTCCCAGGAGCTGTTCATCAGTCGAATCATCCCAGAAGATCAAGCCGAGTGCGCACACAGCCCACAAGGTATACTCCTGAGTCTGCATGTCTCTTAATGCAGGAACCGATGACAGTCTAAGAGGCACTCAACCAACCAGACTCTGATCTCTGGAGAGAAGCCAGGACAGAGAGTATTCCTCTCTGATCAAGAATCAGACATGGTCATTAGTCGAAGCTCCTATTGGCTGCAATATTATTGATTGCAAATGGATCTTTAAGATCAAATATAATGCCATGAGAGAAACGAGAGATATCATTCAACAAGAATGCTAAGGTGTAGAACAATAGCGAATCTGTATATTGAAGTTGTAAATACAACGATCAAACCACAATATAATTGCACTGATAGGCGCATGATCCTACTAACAGATTGAAGACAATTCTAAAATAAGTCTCTCTCTCTCTCTCTCTCTCTCTCTCTCTCTCTCTCTCTCTCTCTCTCTCTCTCTCTCTCTCTCTCTCTCTCTCTCTCTCTCTCTCTCTCTCTCTCTCTCTCTCTCTCTCTCTCTCTCTCTCTCTCTCTCTCTCTCTCTCTCTCTCTCTCTCTCTCTCTCTCTCTCTCTCTCTCTCTCTCTCTCTCTCTCAGGAGTCAGCTACTGATGAAAGGTGTTCTCTGTAATCTGACCTCACGTATCATAATCCATATGCCTAATTCCTTTTGCAATCTTTCTTTCACGATAGTCTATGACTCCTACACTGATAATCTGATTTCACACACAAAGAACTGCTCGTAACTCCATTCTCCAAGTAATCCACGATCCTTTTGGTTATAACAATTTTCTTGTTTCCCCTTCAAATAGAAGTGGTATCAGAGTTGATATCTATTTTCACCCATAGAGTGATATCAGTGCATGCTCCCACAGGAGTGGTATTAGAGCCAAGGTTCATTGGATTACTAGAGTCTAGGACTTATTCTAACTCTATAGAACTGTTCTTTCTGTTTGTGTTTCATCTCTGCTACACGATCGCTATGGAAGGTTCAACCTCGAAAATCCGCTTGATCAAAAAATTTAACGGAGATGACTTCCACATGTGGAAGTTCCAAATGAGGATGATCCTTATTGAGAAAGAGCTGTGGGGGTATGTAAATGGTTCAATACCCAAGCCGGTAGAACCTGAACTGCTTACATCATGGGAAGCAAAGGATGGCAAAGCACTTGCCATTGTATCCCTAAATCTGAAAGACACTCAGATTGCTCACGTGTTAAACAGCACCACCTCCAAAAAAGTGTGGGATATTCTTACAAGCATCTACGAGACCTCAGATGTGTCCACTTGTCTCTTCTTGAGGAAGAAGATGCTGACACTCAGAATGAGCGAAGGCACCTCAGTAAGCGACCATCTGAATGAGCTCAAACAAGTGCTAAACCAACTGGATGCAATAGGATCACCTATATCAGAAGAAGACTTTGCCATGTCTCTTCTTGCCAGTCTTCCATCCTCCTATGACAATTTAGTGTTGCTTCTTAACAACACTCATGCGCTGTCTCTACAAAAATTGACAGCAAGTTTGTTGCAAGAAGAAGTAAGGAGGAAAAGCTTGTCCACGTCAATGAGTACCAAATCCATGGCACTCTACTCAACCAAGCAGCAGTCCAAGAAGAAGAAAGGCTTCAAGGACAAGAAAACAAAGGCAGAACAACCAGTAGCTTTGCAACCACAACAGCAATAGTACAGCACCAATCATCGTCTAAGACCAAGCTATTTTGCAGGTACTGCAAAAGAACCAACCATGATATTAAGGACTATCGCATCCTCAAGCATAATGAAGCCAAGAAAAAGATGCAACAACAACAACAAGGCAACTCTGACACAGTCAAAGATTCGCAAGAAGATGAGAGAGTGCTGATGGTACAAGACCAACCTAACAGAGATGCCCATCAATGGTATCTCGATTCAAGTGCCTCTTAGCACATGACGCATGCAAAGACCTCTTCTCTCTACTCACAGCTACAGAATCGAAGTACATCTTCCTTGGTGACTCCGGTTCACATCAAGTCAAAGGCCAAGGCTCTATTCGACTACAATTCTCTGATGGCATCACTAGACAGCTTAATGGTGTACTTTATGTACCCAGATTTACAAAGAACTTATTGTCTATTAGCAAGATCACTGATCTAGTGATCCTCAAGAGGGATTGGTTGTCAGATTACTTGATCTATCAATCTACTTGAGATTAAGATCAATCTAGATCAATTCTAGACACAAAATCCTAACAAGAACAATCATTAATTGAGGGTAGGTGTACTTTTTGGTTTCACATGTGTGAAACACTATCTGAGCACGGACTCCAACCTGAAAATCAAGTACACATTGATAGAACCTCAAAACAGTCAAAACAAATGTAGACAAATGGAGAGAATCACTCAAAATTGCTTCCAAAACCAAGATTGGTGTCTCACACTGATTATGGCCAAATGTGGCTCTATATATATACAATAAGTGAGAGCTCATGGTACTGATCATCCCTCTGACCCCACATGTGTGAAGATACTTTGTCATATGATGATTCATCATGCAAAACTGACACTTGGACAAAACCTTCTATTTTGAGCACTTTTGGTCCATTTTCCTTCTATATGGAGATCTACTTGGAAATCTTCTAGAAGTCAAAATTCGCCTACTTCAGCTTATTCCACACGTGTGAGCTGTCCTCTACACATGGGATATGACACCTTACCAAAGGATGTGGCTCATGCAATCAATAGATTGATGCCATGTGTCATATGTCTAGAAAACTAGTTTTTGGCCATTTTAGACACTAGAACTTGAATTAAATCATATGTACAACATATATGATTATGGTACATGACAAGTACACTAGTTTCACATGTGGAAATAGGCTCCACACATGTGTGTTTATCTATATACAAGATTTTTGGCCTCTACCAAGCTTATTTTTGCATTTTTCACACTTCTCAAAAATCTAGCTTGGTAAATCTAGCTTGATGGAAAACATGATGATCTTGAACTTGACTCCATGGGCTGAATTGGTATTTTCTGGTTCAAAAGGTGTGAAGATCAGCCAATGAGCTTGATGTTGATCTGAAATCACCATATCCATGATAGTGCTTCTTTGATGTTGACATCTTTGATGAGCTTGAGAGCTTTGCACCATCCTAGCACCTCCAAAATTGATTCCTTCCAATTTTCATGTAGATGCTTGACCTTGAGGCTTGCTCCTTCTTCATGTGCATGCTCCTTCATGAGAAAATAAACATTTATTCTTGATTTATTAGGATCACAAAGATCTAACATCATGTTACCACGATCTAGAGAATTAGACTCATCCAAATTGGCAAGACTATGCATGCTATAATAACAAAGTGTTTGCATCATATCTTCATGCTTGTTTATCATGCTAATCTCAGATCCAATGAGTCTAAATACTTCATTATGGAGATAAGTGTCTTTAGAAGATGATTCACTTACTCTCATAAAGAGTTTACAATTTGCCTCAATACAAATTTTCAAAGTATGAGTGAACAAATCACTTTTGCTGTTACATGACTTAAGAGCATACATTTGATGAAATAGCCATTTGCTTTCTAATTGATTTAAAATCAATTTCAACCTTTTAAGAACATCATCTATGTTCTCAAGAGATACTTCATACTCAACTAGTATGGCTTTACTCCAATTTTGAGATGCAATGATCTCACTAAAGCAAATTGATTTATCAAATGACATAAGAGAAGTAAAAATGTGATGTATACCATATGAGATATGCTCCTCTTTCCCTTGAAATGTGAGCCACATGGACTCAACCATATTTCTTGAGTTTCTTTTTGGAATCACAATTTGAGAAGGTCTCTCCTCCTCAATTCTTGGCACACTTGAACCTTGAGAAGGATTCTCCTCCTCAATCCTTGGCACATTTGAACCTTGAGATGACTCCTGAAGATCCTCTTCATGGTGCTCCTTTTTGTTGGAAATCCGAGACCTCCATGTCTCATAATGATCACAACAAGTATGACCATTCAATATGCACTTCTTATGATTATCAAGATTACTTATGCTAGAAACATAAGTCCAAAAATCACCACAACTTGGCATGATTTTTCTAATATTAAAATCAAAAGGTATTTCCATCTCAATAAGGCTAACTACTTGCTTATGGATATAAATGTCCACTTTGGATGCTTCACTTATTCTCATAAGAAGTTTACAACTTGCCTTTAGGATTGAAAACATACAATTTTCATCTTTATGAATAAACACATCATTCATGATCTTATTGAAACCAAAAAATCCTAAATTATGAAGATATTTCCATTTCCTTGACTTCATAACTAATGTAAGCTTACAAGGAAAACATGTTTTGCTATCTTTTAAGACATACACTCAACTAGTATTGCCTTAATCCACCTTTGAGATACAAAAATCTCTTCAAATCAAAATGGTTCTTCATAAGTTGACATGATAGCATAAATGAAACTATTTTCATTTTGTGATTGCTGCTCCTTATTCTTGATTGATTTCTCTTGAATCATAACAATAAGTTTGAACTTATCTAAAGTTCCAAGCAAAATACTTTCCAAGGACATAAATCCAAGTTACTTTCATAAAAGTGACATCTATCTTTGCATCTTGAACCAAACAATGCACTTCCAAATGAAAAATTTCAAAAGATTTGACATGTGTTGTGATGGACTCTTGAAGACAAATCTTGCAAGTCCTTGTGAGACTCCAAGCCTCATTCACCTTTCCACAAAGAAAACACCTTTCCTTGGACTTGTCCTTCTTGTATTTGCATTTCGAACTTGAAGCTCCATCCTTCTCCTCAGCCCCCTTGCTTTGGTTTTTCTTGGATGGATTGGTCTTCTTTTTGTAGCATCTTGAGGAAAAATATCCTTCCTTGCCACAAAGATTGCACTTAGGATCCTTTTTTTCCTTCAATAGGATGCCACCTATTGATGCTATGTGAATAAAAACCTGTGATATGATTCTACAAATGTAATTTGTGACTCTCAAGAGACTGGATTTGAACATCTTCAACAATCTAGTAGGATCTACAAAAGATCTAACTCACAAACCTAAGAATCAATTTTCACACTAATGACTAGTCACTTGGAAACTTTGCTTTGATCACTAAGACAAAAGCACACAATCTTTGAATCAAATCTCAAAAGAAATCAGATCCAATCTCCTATTGGACTCATCAAATACCAATGACTCTTTCTTTTGAAAATTGAAATGGATATGAAAAGATTTGACACCTAGATTTTCCTTTTCACTTGACTAGTTCTCTCAACACTTGAGATTCTTGAACAAAAGATGGGTTTTGTTTCAAACACATGAAAATCAAACTTAATCACTTCTTTTGGACTCACTCTTGACCCAAATAATCTCACTCTTGAGATTTAGAATGGATTTGATTTGATTTGAAAACAAACTATACCACCAATTTTTCACAAAGCTTAAAAATTTAGACAATGATTTTTCTCACTAAGATATTGTCCTTCAAAGAGCTAATACCACTTAGAAAGATTTGATCACCTAGGAGAAGACAAATTCTTCACCTATAACAACACATAATGAGCTTCTAGATCTTGCCCTCTACAAAGGAAGGAACTCTTAGAAAATTGGATCTCTCTCTACACATTTGCCATAGACACCTTAAGGACTCTTTTCAAACCTTACAATCACTCAAACAAATTGAGTAAGGGTTGAACAATGTGACTTGGATCTCAATCTCTTTTCTAGAACTCTCAATTTAAGCCAATCTATGTCAAATTTTACCAAAGATTTGCATAGATGCTCTATATGCACTAGAAACTCTCAAAGGTTTCACTTGGAGGACAGATCCAAGGATGTTTTCTAGCGAATTGATGCTTCTAAACTTGACCCTATCACTCTTGAACAAATCTAGAGTGATGGTACAATGGATTTCATCCTCTCACCTTGCATATCACTCCTTAATCTATGATTTTTGGCAAAATCACTCTCAACTTCAACATGCACTCAAAAAATCAGAGATGATCAATTAATGCACCTAATTCAAGCTTCAATTTTATTTTTTTGGCTGATCTAATCCAAGAACTAATCAAGGGATCAGATTTACTATAGAAAATGCTTGATTTTGCACCAAAAATCATTTAAATTGGGTATGTAAGTCAAACTCTACAAATTTTTAAAATTTCTCAGTCAAAACCGGAGCTGTACGTCCTCACACGTGTGAAAAAGGTTCCTACAGCCCACAATAAGATCTGGACCAAAAATTTTGAGGATAGCTATCAAATCCAACTCGCTACACAAAATTTGACTAGTTTCCGAAAAAAACTGCTAATTTTGGCTTTGATTTGGATTAACCCTATCAATTTCAACAAAACCTCTTGTACTAGGCTCTAATACCATGTGCAAAAAGTACAAAAAGGACCAAGAGTGGATCCTAATCTGATCCTCAAGAGGGATTGGTTGTCAGATTACTTGATCTATCAATCTACTGGAGATACAGATCAATCTAGATCAATTCTAGACACAAAATCCTAACAAGAACAATCATTAATTGAAGGTAGGTGTACTTTCTGGTTTCACACGTGTGAAACACTGTCTGAGTACGGACTCCAACCTAAAAATCAAATACACATTAATAGAACCTCAAAACAATCAAAACAAATGTAGACAAATGGAGAGAATCACTCAAAATTGCTTCCAAAACCACGATTGGTGTCTCACACTGATTATGGCCAAATGTGGCTCTATATATACAATAAGTGGGAGCTCATGGTACTGATCATCCCTCTGATCCCACATGTGTGAAGGTGCTTTGTCATATGATGATTCATCATGCAAAACTGACACTTGGACAAAACCTTCTATTTTGAGCACTTTTGGTCCATTTTACTATTTTGAGGATCCGAGGACCTGTACTTGTATTTTTTTGGCATTTCTCATGTACTTGCCAGATCTGTTCTACATTTGTGTAGAAATTATGTTGTGTGCTTGATGTATGTGCATATAGGTGATGAATTAAATGTGATATTGCTATTGTACATATTGTAAACAGATGTTAGTATCATATATGAGCAGGTTTTGGATATATTTTGATTCTATTTCCATTTTATTACTGTTTTTGATCAAGTGAGTGAATTGTCTAATATAGAACAAACTTATGTTTAGTGCAATCTTTCTTGGCCAAAATCTAACATTCTAAATTATTTTTGGATCTAAAATTTTCACACTCTTCTCTATTACATTTTGTTTTAGCCACAAGCATATATATGGCTAAAAAAGCCATCCATCTTGCAAATAGTCTATGTTAAATACATTCACCATAAAGAAGCATAAACATCAATCTATATTTACTAAAGTACCTATTTAGCACCAAAATTCTATAAAGATTGCACCTCAGCAAGCAAAGCATCATACCATACATAAAATATCATTGTAGTACAATGGCAATATCATCAATGGGGAACATACCATACTAAATCTTTCTTGGAAAATGCAAGCATCCATGGCCTTGCTTTATAGCCTCTAGCCCCACTCAGCTTCTTGTAGATCACAAACCTTTGTAGCACTCTAGGATCATGTATTAATATCAACCGCATTGCATGCCAATGTGTAGATACGAATTTGAGGTGGATTTTTAGACAATCGTAGCTACAACAGAGCCTCATCAGATCTTTTGTTATTAGTGGGTAAAATTTGGCACAGTAAACTATCCTCAAACAATGGATGCGCTTGGCTATTACTCGAGTAATAAGTAGGTGGGAAGTGCACTTCAAATATCATCCATCACAATGTTTTAGGGCAAAGTGTGTATGGCCTAGCTTTATGGCTAAGAAATTAGGGCATTTGGGCCTTTGCCCTATGAGTTTTAGTTCCAATTTTTTGAATTTGTTTTACAACTGACATTAGATTTGTTCTGTCATGCGATCCATAAATGTCTATTCAAATGTCATTTTCTTTTGTCTTTTTGTTTGTTCTTTTCTTTGAATAATAAATTACTTGGATTATATATGATAAACATTATGCTAGAGAGAGAGAGAGAGAGAGAGAGAGAGAATCTTTGCATGTTCTTTTTTTTTTATACCTCACAATTAATTTTGAATTTTTTTTTCTTTTGCATGATGGATTCTCAAAGTAAAGTCGGTTTTATCACAGACAAGCTAAATGGATCCAATTATCATCTATGGAAATTTAAGATGCAGATCTTGCTAATCGCCAACGAGTTGTGGGATGTTGTTACATGTATCGAAGTAAAGCCTGAAGATGATGCATACTACTCAAAATAGAAATCAAAGGATGGTAAAGCTTTCGCACTTATGCAATATATTAGATACTCAAATTGGCCACATAGCTGAAGCCAAAACTTCGAAAGAAGTTTGGGACATCCTGAGCTCACTATATGATGTGAGAGATGTAACTACCAAGTTACATCTTTGAAGGATGTCGAACAATAATTCTCTTCAGAATCATATTAACTAGTTTAAGAATCTCTTGCAACATATGGTCATTGTCGGATCAGTCATAGACGATCAAGACACAATTATGACATTGCTTTCAAGCTTGTCCTCTACACATGAGAATTGGGTGATGATCATCATGACATACTCAGATTTAACTCTTATCAGAGTTATCACTATGTTGCTAAAGAAGTCAAGACACTTTGTCTACCTCTTCGTCTCCTACTCTATATGTCAACAAGGGCTCGAAATGACAAAAGTAGAAAAGCTCTAAGCAGTTTGCATCAAATCAGAAGCAGACTCAAAGTAAAGAACAATCATCGAATCTAAATTCGTCGAAGAAGATGTTTTGTAGGTATTGCAAGCACAATAACCATAAGTTCCAGGATTGCCGAATTCACAAAGCAAATAATGCAGCCAAGCAACTAGATCAACAAGCAAATACAGTTACAGCATCTCCTGAAATCGAAATGGACGAAGGCACTTTTATGTTCAAAGACAAATACGCGCATTTGGATGATTCGTGGTTTCTGGATTATGGAACTACACAACATATGACCAATCATCATGAGATTTTTCATTCCTATATGCCTTACATGACAAAGAAGTATGTTTATCTTGGTGATGATAGTACTCACACTATCGAAGGTGAAGGTACTGTACGATTACGGCTCCAGCATGATCAATTCAAACTACTGTCAAAAGTCTTGCATATTCTTAAACTTTCTACAAATCTGTTATCAGTAAGTAGAATTATAGATTTAGGTCATAAGGTGGAGCTTGAGTCTAATCAATGCAGAATTATCGATAGGAGTAATAAGATTCTTGCACTCGGCAAGAGGCATGGATACTTATATAGATTGGCACATTGTTATTATGATTCTAATCAAGCCTTGAAAACCTCTGTTCTTGTCAATAAAGCATTACTATGGCATCATCGCTTAGGACACTTGAATTATGCATCTGTATCGAACATATCCAGACAATCCCTAGCACTTGGTCTCGACTATCCTTCTGGTAAAGTTGATCTCCCTATCTGCCATAGTTGCATCCTTGGAAAGCAGACTAGGATTCCTTTTAGATCGAGTCATAGGCATGCAACAAAAGGTCTGTTATATGTTGTTCATTCAAATATATGTGGACTATGCAAACTCCTTCATTGTTAGATGCAAATATTTCATTACTTTTATTGATGAATTCTCTCGAAGAATAACTGTTTACTTCATCAAGCAGAAATAAGAAGCTTTCATCAAGCTCAAACAATTCAAAGAGCATGCAGAAAATTAGACTGGTAAAAGAATCAAAGCACTGAGGTCCGACAATAGGGGAGAATACATCTCCAACAAATTCAAGGAGTACTGTCTCAACAACGGCATTGAGCAACAATACATTACCTCCTATTTGCCTCAGTCAAATGGTCTTGATAAGAGAAAGAACAGAAGTGCATGTTATCACTTGTGACACTTTTGAAGTCCTTTTGGGCTGAAACTATTTCAACCGCAACCTATATTCAAAATAGATGTCCTACTAAAGGTCTCTCAGACAAAACACCATTCGAAGTTTGGACAGGTACCAAACCTTATTTATCGAATTTAAAAGTTTTTGGATGTATTGCTTATGCACAGATTCCTCATGATCTCAGGAAAAAGCTCGACTTCCAGAGTATCAAATGTATTTTCATCAACTACACTACTTCAGATCAAGCCTACAAGTTGTTCGATCCCATCGAGTCAAATATATTCACTAGTCGGGATGTCATCTTCATTGAAGATCAGTTTATTGACCTCAAAGGAAAAGGCAAAGCCCATGTAGCCGACTTGTTTGACTCTTTTGACATATTGAACTTCAAGGTACCTCAGTCGACTATTCCCATTGAAGGTACTTACTATAAGATCGAACATGATTTCTATCACTATTGTCTTGTTCAAAATTCATAGGCGTAGTCATGCATGAAGAAAGAGGAAGATAGTTTATTCTGCTGCACATGATAAGTTTTCTTTCTTGTTGTTCGAATTATTTTTATTCGAATCTTATTCGTTCAAATTCTTTTCGAATCTTATTCGATCTATCTTTCACACACCTCTTTCCAACAAAGAGGATGATGTCTCAAGAATTTGAATTGAAAAACCTATAAGAAGCTCACTATTGTCTTGAAGTCCAAATTCATAGAGACAAGAAGAAGAAGCTACTCTACATCACTCAGCAAAGGTATATGTCAAACATGCTTTCACAATTTAGTTTCATGAATTGCAAGCTTGTACACTCTCTTGTGGATCCAGGTCTCAAATTATCCAAAGAGCAATGCCCTCAAACAAAAGAGAAGAAGGGATATCCATTACAGTCAATTATTGGATCCATAATATATGCAATGATCTTCACGAGGCCATACTTTGCATACACCATTAGCTCTTTAAGCCAATCCATGGAAAATCTTGGAATGGTCCATTGGAGAGCTTGTTATAAGGTATGTATGACCTACTATGGAGCCGTGCATCTGTTACGAGGAGGTCAACCTAGATGAAGTCCATATGCTTCATGGATACACATATGCAAGTTGGGTAGATAATATTGATACATGAAAATCCACATCTAGATTAGTATTCATCCTCACCAACCATCCAATTTCCTAGAATAGCCATAAACAAACCTCCATCACATTGTCCTCAATAGAGTCAGAGTACATTACAGCTACGCAAGCTACAAAAAAAGTACTTTGGTTGATAAATTTATTGTTTGACATTGGCCTTAGAAAATTTTCTCCATCAACTATTCAGTCTAATAATCAAAGTGTGATTGCATTGTGCTCAATCCTAGATTCCATTCTAGGAGTAAGCACGTTGAGATCAACTATCACTACATAAGGAGATATGTTTAAAATTTTGCAAGACATAGTACATAGTAGTAGATATGTTTACAAAGGCATTAAGTCATGAGGCACATAAGATTTTTGTGCAATCTTGAATTTGTGAATCAAGGCATTCATGATTTGTGAATCAAGACATTCATGAATTTGTTGGATTTATCCCTTCTCCCTAAATTTTAAGCTAATTTAGTTCTATACTTACCTTCATCAATTTTTGTAAGTCACTGCCCATAAACAACTCATAAGGTGTGAGTAATAATGATCATTTTAAGTTCCCATTAGGAACTCGTAAAGGGTCCACAATAAGAAACCTATAAGGTTTCCTCGTATGAGTCATTATAATTGTCAACCATAAAGAGCACATAAGTAACTTGTAAAGAGCTCACAACAAAAGTCATAAGTGACCCATAAAGAAATTTGTTGCGAGGGGACTATGATCACTATTCATAAATGAATCATAAGGAAAGGTGTTACGAGGGCAGTATGACATTGCCCGTAGCGAACTTATAAGAAAAGCTGCTACAAGGGTGCTATGATGTTGCTCGTAACAAGCCCGTACAAAAGATGTTACGAGGCAATACGAAAAGAAATGAAGACCTACGAGCAACAATATAAGGTGGCATCTCTAACAAGAGTCCTTCGAGTAGTTATTTGGTCTAAGTCTAAATCAAGTAGACTCTACAATTTATTTTGAGCTTGACTTTGATGGGCATAGATCAACACACCAAGAAAAACCAAACCTGATTCAGTTTTCTCTTTTTTCCAACAAGTGGTACTACATGGGGTGGAGCCATTTTGTAGAAATGATAATGGTGTTGAGGTATTACTACATACTTTTCTCTAGCTGCGTTTGTGATATTTTGTCCTTTGTTTGCATGGTGTGGTAACAATCATACTTGCACAATATATAACTACTTTTAAATGTCCATTTTCACCATGTTTGTCAAGAGTGCTCCATGGATGTTTACCTTCTATCAAGGAAGAAAATGTCGTGTAATAATAAAAGGACATCAAAAGGTATCTAGCCACACACTACAATTTTTTTCGTTAAAGAATATGTCAAAAACCCAACAATAAAAGAAAATAGGAGCATGCATGTAACAAGGATATTTGTCACTTACTCTCTTGCCCCTCATGAATAAAAATGAAGATACTTGAATAAATTATAATGTTACGGTAAATGCACAAGTCCCTAAATGCTCTTGTGGTTTAACAGTTAACATATTCTCTAGCAAGAAGCGATCTAACAAACGACCTCCACTAGATGACATGATGCGTACCATGGCTTTTACACCTCAATCACATGCGCAAATGACTATTGTGCATGGACAACATAGATGCATATGTCCAACACTCCTCCTTGGATGTAGTATATATTTGATTATTGACTTTATCCGATCACTATTATGAAGTAGATAGATAATTATCAATAAACTAATATTATGTAAGCATTACTTGTCATTTTGTAATGGTCTATGAGTCTCAATAAAATTGTAGCTTTGTAACTTTGATACAAAAATTTTCAATGTTTCACAAGTCATATTCTTGTTGTCATTCTTTTATATGTTTCTTGATATAAATTTTTCTTAATCACTTGTCATATATAGTTTGCAATGCATAACTCGAATAGTAATGGTTGTACTATATTTGGCATGCGCATGCATGCATGTGCACGCACGCACATATCTTGGTATATTGTCTTTTGAAACTATCAAGAGATAACGATTAATTTTTTGTGTATCATATGCATCATTGGGATGGATTCAATATATTGTAACAATTTTCCTTTGTCATGTAGCATCCTTATGCAACAATATTTTGTGCATAGTTTACAAATGATGAAAAAATCATGTCATTGGTCCATACATGTGCAATAATAAAAGCCCCTAGCAAATAGCTAGTTATGAAGTTTATGGCTTAAATGAAGGGGTTACAATTAGTGGTAGTAGATACACAAGAAATTGTAGATCTTGTTTCAACTTTTTAATATCATGTATTGCCATTTTCTAATCTTCCAACTCCAAATATACAAATTCTCTAGCTCTTCAGCATTGAAAGGAATTTCCTTGACATAGCTAGTTGTGAATCTTGTACTACATTGAAATATGTTTGATTGTCACAATCAATTATTGAAAAAAATAAAGATTACTTTTATTTTATACGTGAATTGATCTTCTAAATTCCTATGAAGTGCTAGAATTCTCGATAACTTTTATTCACTTCTGAAGAAGTGTGTCAATTGATGATCTGGATGCATTATTCACATAGTCTAGCTATGTTTCGACCATTCATGACCATTTTTTCACTCTATAATAGTGGATTCCATTCACATTTAGTACAATATCCATTTCTTGATCTTGATCCATTCACAATCATTGTTGTCCATTGTTGTTTAGCTTTTTCCAATATTTCTTTCATCAGTTTTGAAGTAACGTGTCACTTTGTGATCTAGATGCAAAGTCCATATACTCTAGCTAGCTTTAGGCCATTCATGAACAATTTTTACTCTATAATAACTAGCACCATTCACATTCAATCCCATATCCACTTTTGAATTTTAATGCATTCATTTTTCAAATACAATCATTATTATTTTTTATTGGTTTTTGACTTTTTCTTTACTATTGAGTTTATATGATGTTACAACAAGATAAGCTTAAAGGAAAAAGTAACATCAAAATATGATAGAATAGTAGTGTAAAGTCACTCAATAATGTAGTTTGATTTCTAAGTATTTCTTGGATTCAAAGAGATAAAGTGGGAATATTTATTCATTGATAATGTCTCCTTGGCCTTTTCACTCTCAAAGTGTTTATTATCTAACTTTATCATATATTAAGGTGTGTATGATTGATTTCATATGGTAAAAGATTCTTTGACTTCCTCTCTCTCTCTCTCTCTCTCTCTCTCTCTCTCTCTCTCTCTCTCTCTCTCTCTCTCTCTCTCTCTCTCTCTCTCTCTCTCTCTCTCTCTCTCTCTCTCTCTCTCTCTCTCTCTCTCTCTCTCTCTCTCTCTCTCTCTCTCTCTCTCTCTCTCTCTCTCTCACACACACACACACACACACACACATACAAATGTTCATTGCACAACAATAATTAGAAGTACATGATAATGATAATATCATGTATAAACATTAACTTTGAGGTTGAAGTACAATTATAGGATGGGCAAATTTTAGATTCATGCTTCTAGGAAATGTGCACATTGTATATGCAAGATATGAATGAATTAGATTGTCACTTTCTAGCTAGTTAAGACATTGTTGACCAATTATATATAGAGAGAGATATATCTCATGTAGTTTGTGAGATGTTTTGAACACTTTTCAAGAGTTACATTTGGGGTATCCATCATATCTGGCCCACAACATCCACTAAGTTTTGAAGTTAAATATTTTAAGTTTCCTTTAGGGTTTTTCAAAGTAACTACTTTGTCCTGACTTTCCATTTTGTCTCTTTGTGCACTCAAGCAATATCCAATGGCCCTCACTAAGCAAAAAATTTGAGGGTGCTCCTTTGCAACCACAAGCAGACTATAGCCTCTCCCAAAGAGCCATCCTTGACTAGAAGACTAGATTTGAATATGCCAAGAGGGAGGCATAATTCCATCCCAAGAGAGATTATTGATCCACTAGCTATGTGCACATACGACACGTAGATTGAAGATCCAATATGGTTAAAGGATATCAAAAGGTCACAAAAAACATGCAATCTTATTATTTCGAAGGTCTCATTTGAGAGACAACTTAGAGTGGCCACTTGGTCTTTTGCATTATATGTTAGATGTTGACTGTGACTAGACTCGAGGTGTTGCACACAACCTTTGCAAAAAAATTTAACTTAAAACTTTTAATAATCATGTAGTAGTTGCTATGCAAAATAGGTAACTATTATGCCTAAATATTTTGATGTTGTGCTTCAACTATGAATCCAATATATCAAATTCATCCAAAGACTTGAACCTAAGAGGCCTTTGTCTCTCAAGAAGAGAAGAAAACAAGAGAGGCCCAAGGGGACAAAAAATTAAGTTAGCTCAAATTTTAATCCCCACAAGAAGGAAATCCCTTGATTTATAAATAAAATAAATTGAAAGAAATAAAATGTTGGATTACCAACTTTATGATACAATAAATTCAATACATACATCACATTATCCAAGCCCTCCTTCTACTAAGATGTCACTTTGTCTTCTATTTCTATTAGGGCCTTTTCTGGTGAAGGATGGTCGCATCAAAAATTTCTAAAAGGAGAAGGGCCCACACTGCCCTTATGTCAATGTTTGAGGAAAATCATCATGTGCTCCTCCCACCAATTGAAGTTTTTCATTCTTTCAAGAGTATGGTGGAGGCTGATTACAAAGGCTCATTCCTAACAACAGTATTGAATGTAAACCTTGCTTCAAGTAAGCATAGAGGAACCAAAATCCAGAGAGGCACTAGTCATAAATGTCATCTCGAATTGGTTTAATATTTTTCTTGTAAAATCTGCATTGACATTTGCCGCCTTCCTTGCAGTGACCAATTGTTGGATAGACAACAAAATAGAGAAAAGAAAACTGGAAAAACTTTGCCTCAAGTTGCTGAAAAAGATCAGCAAGTTGTCGCATGAGGACAAGGCTCCAATTCATAAGTCCAAAAAGGGATGAAAAACCAACGAGGGCTAGTAGGGCCAGTGAGGGTCTGATAGGGCTAGGCAGGTACAAGGAGCTCCACCATGTCAGTGACAAGCTCCAGCGAGGGTAGGATAGCTCCAAACAAAATGGATGCTAGGTTGCTGTAGGAATTAATAGACATTGAGAGGTCATTGTTGCGACAAGAATGCATGATTCGGAAACCACTTAGGAAGACGTTGTGGAAATCATGCTTGTTGTGGAATAAGAACTCTTGTGAATTGAGTGTTGTGACAACAAATAAAACTTGGATGCATTGCACACTTGAACATTACTAAACGGAATTCCAAACAACATAAAACTATACTTGCATCAACCATCCATTCAATTATTTCCAATCAATTGAAATGAAAACTAACTAACAAACATTCAAGTATATGCAACCCAAAACTCTCCTACTAGCAATTATGTTGGCATTTTGCAGCATTGGACTATGGGCCATTATCTACTTAGTGCTCAAAACTTGCCCATACTTTGTCGTTAGGGTTTGCATAATTTTTCGACACTATCTCAACATTTCTTAGTGTCCTGTCTAGTACCAATTTGGTACTATATTCAAGTGTCCCGTATAGACCCAGTTTGGTGCTATATATTAGGAAAATAATTGGTACTCCATAATAGTGTATTTTGGTATTACAAGACGGACTATGTAGTTAAAGTCTTATACTTCAGTACCAATTTTGGTACTATCTGAAATAACAAACCTAAAAACTATAGAGTAATAATAATAGATAGTGAGAACCCCCAACAAATATACCTGGCCATGAAGAAGAAAGGACTTCGAGTTTTGAATTGGGCATGGTATTCTTAATTAGGAGGCTTTGCACATAAAAGCAATTTCCACATATTGTTGATGTATTGCTTTGCCTTCCAAATTTTTGATTCCTAAGGTTTGTAGCAGATGGATCATTGTTAACATCTTCAAAGTGAACTTGAGGAGTATTCTCTTTACCACTGATCTATATTCAAGAAGTCTTATCGTGTTACATGACATAAGTGATTTCAAACCCCCTCTAAAAAACTTGGATGTCTATTGATGTTACGGGTTTTATTGTTTCCCTTGAAAAAATAGTACCAAAAGTACCAAAACAAATACTATGTGACAGTAACAAGTTTGAAGTAAAAAATAACAAATTTTGGTAGTCTGAACTATTTAAATTGAAAATTGATAAGTACCAATTGAATGAAGCATTGGTACTATAGAGTTTCAAAAAGCTTTGGTACTCAAGGGTTTCGCCAACATTTAACATTTTAGTATCTTTCTACACATTGCAATAAAATTCTCTCCAAATTTCTTCTCTTGTTGCACATTACAATTACTTCGACACTGGTGCGGCTCAATACAAGGTTGGTTCACTCAAAACTTCTTAAAGATTCCTTCTGCAAGTCATTGTTAACATCTTCAAAGTGAGTATTCTCGTTATCACTTATCTATATTCAAGAAGTCTTATCGTGTTACAGGTAGAAAGTACCAATAGGTAGTATCAAAGCATCATGTACAGGTAGTATGAAAGTATCATATACAAGTAGTACCAGAACGGTAGAAAGTACCAATAGGTAGTACCAAAGCATCATATACAAGTACTACTAGAGTACCAAAGCACCTTATAGTACCAAAGTACCAAACATGTAGAAAGTAGAAGAACCTTAATTGGTAGTCTCGAGGATCAAAATTGTTACACGATAGATTCAAATAGTACCAATCTGTGATACTCAAAAGTTTCAAGAACACGTAAACATTACAAAAATAGTACAAATCTTGTAAAATTGGTCGTAGTACCCAATTTGATACTTTTATGGGTAAAATATGGACACGAGAAGTCTAAATAGTACCAATTTGGTAGATTTCAAAATAAAAATGAGACACTTACTATAAAAGAACCTAATGTGGTAGTCAGGAGGATCAGAATTGGTATACGATAAGTTCTTGTAGCACCAATCTTTTGTATTCCAGAGTTTTACCAACACAAAAATAGTACAAAATTTGTAAAATTAGTACCCAACTACTAGAGTAATACTACCAATTGGTGTAACAACACTAAAGCAATACTAAAAAGACCGCATCGGGTCGTATGCAAATTGCAAATACGACCAAATTTTTAAAAAACTAAAACCAAATACTGTAGATTTTAAAATAAAAATGGTTCACATTATAAATCTCAGTAGACCAATTTGGATGATTTTAGAAATTATGAAAGTGAGACACGAGGTATTAAAGAGCCTATATCGGTAGTCTAGAGTATCAAAATTGTTATACGATAAGTTCCAGTAGTACCAATCTTTGGTATTCGAGAGTTTCACCAACACGACAACATGACCAAAATAGTACAAAAATTATAAAATTACGAACTAATGCTTCAAGCCTTAAATACTACCAATTCGATAACAATACTAAAATAGTTCCATATAGTCCGAAATGAGCACCAACATTGCGCACTATCTATGTTTGAACGGCACACAACTAGGATTCTTCTTTCGTATACAAACATTCAATGAACATGTACCAACAAGTACCAATCGTATCAAACTTTGGTAGTCAAGGGTTTCAAGAAATGTCAAAATGCAGTCGAACATAATTTTCTTGTTGTTGCACATTGCACATTAAATAGCTGTTTATAAGCTTTTCAAAATATTAAAGTACCACAGATAAAATAACCCGGAGTCATGCAAAAACTACTGCAAGTCTCAAAGTACAAAACAATAGTTTTGAAAAAACCTGAAATATCACAAGTACCAAAAGTTCCAAAATATTTAAAAGCACCAAACAACTATATGCTAGCAGATCGAAAAGTACCAAAATGTTGCAAACAACAAATTGAAAAAACGTTTAAAAACTACCAAAACTATCAAAAGGAACAAACAACAATACTTTCTGCACACCCAAAGTACAAAATATTTCATGAGGACCAAACAGCAAAAAGAAAAGTTATTTGAAAAGAATATAGAGTACCAAAAGTAACAAAAATATATCTTACACAAGTTTTCATAAGTACCAAATAGGACATAGATAGTTGTTTATAAGCTTCTACAACAAGTAACAATAGTCCCAAAAGTCCAACAGAGCAAAATATCAGTTGAGTAAAAACAGCAAAACAGTTCTAAACAACAAGAGATGGAGTGTGTATCTGTAGAACCAAAGAACAGGAGTATCAAAGATCAGTTTCAATAGTGCCAAAGAATAGTAGTACCAAGAAAACGAAAATTTTAAAAAAAAGGACTTGAGAGTTGTCAAGAAGATGTCATTAGAGAAAATTTGAACACAAAAGGGCCTTTCAAAAAGATACTTTTTATTTTTTTCTCAAAAGTTTCTTCCACATGGTCCAATCAAAACACTTAAATTTGAAATCTATGTAACGTAGCTCCTTTAAATTGATTTTCTTTTCCTTTTAAAAGAACTGTAATTTTGCGTCGGGTGCAGCCCGTAAATAAGCCATTTTATCTGTAGTATAGTATGCAACTCAGCAAAAAAAAACCAGTGTAACTTTTGAACAACAACTCGGATTGAGACGATTATAGTGCCATTAGAAAGCCCTTGACGAGAGCTTTTCAATGACAGCCAAGATGACCTAGTTCCGAGCTATGGTGAAGAAGTTATGGCCAGTCAAAGTTTTGGTTGGTCAACACTTGGTCAACCCGATATCTCTTTCAAGTGCAGTTGACCAGTTTGACCAGGTCATCCCGATATCTCTTTCAAGCATAGTTGACCAGTTTGACCTTCGCTTGAAAGAGATATCGGGCTGACCACGTGTTGACCGACCAAAACTTTGACTGGCCATAACTTCTTCAACCTAGCTCGGAACTGGGTCATGTTGGGTGTCGTTGAAAAGCTCTCATCGAGGGCTTTCTAATGGCACATAATCGTCTCAATCCGAGTTGTCGTTCAAAAGTTATGATTTTTTCAGCCACAGACTATATTATGCACAAAATAGTGAACCATCGAAGACTGTGTGGGCAAAACTGCGGGCAGAAAAAGATTTTATTTTAGTATTTTACATTGCCAAAAATTGTCATCCTACGTGGCAATTCTTATAGGGCCCTTTCCAAGGCCAAATTTTTTCTAATGACTGGATGCTTGACAACACTCTCTCTTAAGTTGGAGAGAGCTGACTTTGACAAGGCCAAAAGCGGTGGGTTGTGTTTCTCCTACATGGAAAGGGGCAGCTTTCAAAGGATTGCCTGAAGAAACGAAAGAAGGGAGGCCATTCTTTCAAGGCTCTAGGTAATTCTTCCATTTCTTGTATAGATGTATCCTTTTCAGAAGAAACGGTTTGTAGCAATCATTGTTTTAATATTGCAGTGTTTGGACCTCATGACCTCATTCGTATGAGTGGGTTCGTAAGCAGCCAACCTCATTAGAGGAGTTCTTAATCCGAAAAAAACCCTTTGTAAAGATGCTTTTTATATTTTTTCTCAATTTTTTCTTACACATGGACCAATAAAAACACACAAATTTGAAATCTACGTAACGTAACTTTTTGAGTCCACATTTTGATTCCACACTAAAAATGGCATAACTTTTTAGTGCTAAGTCCGAATTTAGCGGAGTTTGATCCATTGGAAAATGCTCAACAAGGGCTTTCCAATGGTATTTAAATGACATATTTCTGAGCTACGATTAAAAAGTTATGGCAAGTCAAATGTATTAGTGTTATAATATTTTAATAATATAAACTACATTTTGCACGAATTCTTAAAGGGTCTTTTTGGAGCTCAAAACTTCTCTAATGATGAGTATTTTCTTTGACGACGGTTCTACTCACAATTTTATTAATGCTAAGTTGGTGCATAAGCTGCAATTGGCAACTGCACCAAGTGACCACAAGTATGTAGTTAGGATGGCAACTTGTGGGGAGCAGCTGGTCTAGGACCATTTTGACCCCCACGTGTCGTTGAAGATTCAGAACTATGTAGATAGTTTGTCTTTTCATGTTATGAATCTTGATAAGGTAGATTTAATCCTAGGTAAGGAATGGTTTTATGCTAGGAATGAGTCGTTAAAGAAAGATTATGTTTCACATAGTATATCTTTCTTGCATAATGGCTTATGGTTTGTCTTAAAGGTGATGAGCCTGATCTACCTTTTGTAATTGCTCATAGCATGTAGATATGGTTGTGAGCAGCCCTTTCACCTGTCAAAGAGGGTTAGTTCACTGGATAGGTGCCTAATTATGTCAAGGTGCTACTTTTGGATGTTTTCTACTTTTTCCCTTAACTCTACCACCTTTAACACTACTCCCCCTAACTCTACTCCACTTAACTCTAACCACAAACACACAACATGATTTAGGATGAAAGGAAAGGAGAAGAAGAGAAGGGTGGGCAGCATTAGGGGTGATGCACTAGGGGTATTGGGGCCAGACAAGGAGACATTTGTATTGGCAGCAACTGTACTGTCCACGATGTGAGGGACAAGTCTGGAGACAGATGTACTAGCGATAACGCTGGAGGCAAATTCATGAGCGATGGAAGCAAGGTCTTAAGCAGTGATGGAGGCGCTAGAGGCAGATTCATATGCACTGGAGGTAGGGTTTGAAGCAGCAATGGAGGAGATGGAGACGCCCAAATCAGGTGTGTGGGTGATGGAGACAGGGCAAGCATGTGTGTGTGTGCATGTGGGTGTTGTGTGTGTGTGAAAGATGATGATGTGTGTGTCTGTGAGATGATTTGTGTGTGCATCACAAAATACACGTTATGAGGCTGAATATGTGTCACAAAAAACTTTCAATTGCACTTTGAGAGATGTCAAAAACCACACTACTTTGAGATATAGATGTGAAAAGATAGAGAGTTGTGGTAGCATCAAGACTCCATGAGTTGTAATTTCCATCATATGCTAGGAAACACACTTAATCAAGCTTAATATATGTCACGAAATCCTTGCCCAACAATCACGCTCCAAGAGATGTGGAAGGATCGAGGTATAGTAGCATCAAGACATCAGGGATGAGCAGGGGTTTTCAAAAACGTAATTACGTAAAGTGAAATTTGAAAATTTTAAGGGTTATTTTCGGTGCCCTGGAACGTTCATAACGTTTTTGTGTTAACGTTCCACCGTCCAAAACCTGCTATGCGTTGGGCTTTACAAAGAGGCCCGACGGGACCTGTCGGGCTTTACAAAGGAGCCCACCGGGCCCATTAGTTCGCTATGAATGTAAAATATTCCATGTACTAGCACAATGACGGGCTCGGCGGATTCCACCGGGCCTTTTTGTAAAGCCCGGTGGGCTAATCCACCAACCAAACCGATCCAAGCATCACCAAAAGGTCACTTTTGGTTGACGTTAATAAGCTTTTTCATGTAATTATGTCAATAAAAAAGTTATTTTTGTGAAAATAGAGTAATTATGTCAATATGAAAACCCTGGAGATGAGTGTACTTTCCATAATATGCCAAGAGACAAACTTAATCAAGCTTAATATATGCAACAAAGATCTTGCCCAAAATTCTCACTCCCACACGTGGAGAGATTCCATATATGAGGGCTACCTATTTTTGGATTTCATCCTAGAAGGCTCATTACTTTCAGCTTTTATCCATGTGGGCTCAAAGTACATTCATGGCATAAATAAACCACCAATGAGATTTGCAAGGCCCAGTTTTTTCTTGCAAATCTTCAATGTCCAATCATGTAATATTTGAGGACACATATCAAGGAAATCATTCAATGGAATTGTGTTGTCAAAAATATGTTCTTGTAAATGTACTACAATAAGTGCGTTGTTAGTTCTTATCATCTATCTTATAAAGGAAGGAAACAGTTTCATACCCCATCGAAACTACACCACAAGAGTTCGCTTTCCACGTACTATTGAGTACTGACCTTTGTATGTCGCGGATCAGACTGAAAGATTGCTGTATATTCTTAAAGTGGATAGTATATTGGCTGTGAGAGTCAGTAAGACCACCCTGACAGCTTTGCGCGTGAGGGAGGGGATGCAATGCTGCATGGACAGTCATCGGGAGGTGGAGTCTGATATTCGTGTCCGTGATTATCATCCCTGAACATCTCATGATTGTACGTAAACTGCTAGCCAATTTTTAATGTGATCCAACACCAACTGTGGAGGACAAGTTATTACCTCCCCTACATTCTGGTTAAGACACAAAACAGATGCGCCCTTAACAACAATGCTATCACATTTCAGATCACAATTGTTGAGTGTTGATAAGGATATAACCTGTATTTGACAACAGCAGTACTAACTATATATACATATTTTGGTCCTAGGATAAAGTTTCTTAGACATGCATATTGGATAGTAGGTGCCGATAGCAACACTTTGTTGAAGTCAAATTAGCATTCATCTCAATAATTGAGGATGCCATACGATTCTTTAGGAGTTATATTGGAGAGATGACAAGGTGCGCATTTAAGTAAGAGATCATCTCAAAAGTTTGGGCCCAATATGAAAGTTGTAAAGGATCATATTTAGGGTCAAAAAGTATGAGGGACCTACCAATAGCCATCAAATATATGTGAAAGTGTAAATTGAGAATCGACTTTTGAGTGTATGGTGTATACCCATGTGGTTGTGTTTGAGAAGTACGACAATGATGGTAAGGACTATGATCCTTCCACTTTAGATGATATATTAAGACCATAAGTGGGCTCGACATCATATCAAGCTTCAATCGCTAGTCAAGTTTATACCAATGTTAGCATAGCAACATTGGACATACTATCAAGCTTCAATCCCTAATCAAGTGTATACCAATGTTAGGGTAGGGTAGTTTAAAGTCCCCATAGAAGGGGTGGCACATGAAGGCACCATGAGACTTTGAATTTGTGTCATAAAGTAAAGTTGGGGCTTGTAACCAACCACATATACCAAGAAAGTGACCCCCACAATCTCATCCCGTAGTACCAATCTTTTAGGTTGGGGATACTTGAGTATTGGTTGTTTGGTTAGGCACTTGGGGGTGGCATCCTAGCACGTTGTTGACATGGTCTGAATGATTGTATTTTGACATCCAGTGTTATGAACTGGATTGAGGATTATAGTTGCAACTGCAATCACAAGGAATATAGAAGCATTGTGCAGATATGATACCACTATGATATTTATCGCTCTTGATCTTCCCACGCATGGGGAGTTGGTGTACTATACATGGGTTGGGCTCACCCACCTAGGTCCAATTCTCTTCAATCCCATGGTTAATATTATGAAAAAGTATGATGATACTCAAAGTAAAGGCACACTTGGTATATGGCGCATTGAGGTTGAAGAAAGAAGCCTGTGTGAATGGTACGTCATATAGGTGTGTAGGATTTAGACTACTTTGGTGGTGACAACATTTCTTTGCATAAAGTAAATATTGCATTAGCCTTCAATGTTGTGTTGGTAAACTATCATGGAATACTAGAGAAACACCTTGATGAGTTGTTGTAGCTCCTAGGATTGACATTGTGAAGTTGTTGGTAGATGAAGGTACAATACAATCCTAGTGTCTAGGTGTTATGGCATTGTCAAGAAGATCTTTTACTGAAAGTTACCCATGGCACATGACTGACAAGTAGGTTAAGAGTTTACATGATATTTAGAGATGGTCTTGATGCTTGATTGATAGCCACAAAATTATGTACATGTCATATGTGTTGCAAGGCTCTAGCATCATGGTATAGATTATATAAACACGTAATGTACTCAATTTTATGTCAAGGATACTTTGGAATGAAAAAAAATACTCTATTAGGATTTAATATAAACATGTGATAAATGTAGTAATAAAAATTTTGGGGCTCACTATTGCAAATGCCAACCTTTATCATTGGCTCATCTTTTTGGAGATGTCAATGTGAGTAGATTTTTTTCCCACACAAGGCAATCTAAGTTAGAACTCTTGATATCAATGTGAGTAGATTTTTTTCCCACACAAGGCAGTCTAAGTTAGAACTCTTGTTGATACTTGTTTGAAGCTTGATTTTGGATCCCTAAATGATTTCAAATATATATATACATGTGTGTGTGTGTGTGTGTGTGTGTGTGTGTGTGTGTGTGTGTGTGTGTGTGTGTGTGTGTGTGTGTGTGTGTGTGTGTGTGTATACATATGTATATATATATATATATATATATATATATATATATATATATATATATATATATATATATATATATATATATATATATATATATATATATATATATATATATATATATATATATATATATATATATATATTTGTGGTTGTGAGGTCTCATGCTTTAATGTTATGAAAACACAATGAATTCCCTCTAGTAATTTCCCTACATAAAGTGATTGTCACAATGATAGAACACACATCAAGAATAATAGCATCTAGATAAAGCAAAACAATAGCTTGATGATAGTCTCCATTTCAATACACACTTTTTGGATGAGGCATTATCATAACCTTGACAAAGACATATTGCAAGAACTAAAAAAAGTTGTAATTGAATTTTAGAATTTCTACAAAACTAGATTAGGTGTTTAAGACACAATCAATCACAATTACAGAAACATGCAATTTCAAATCAAAAGAAAACTTACATGTTTAGATCAATATTGAAGACCAATAATTACTTTTAGCATAAGAATTTTTTATTATAGTTGCAAAACAATGCGCATGTCCATGAAAATACCATGACAAGAGCAATACAAGCATTAGAATGGAGGGAATGTGTAACTTAATTATCTCATCCTAACATATTAATCTTTCAATATAGTAACTTATTTACACTCCCATGTGTGATATGAAAAATCATGAGATATATTGGATCGCATTTGTCTATATTGAATTCCATTGGATTAGGTTGGAGTTGGTAGATGTGCATGCATGGATCCCCAGAGCATGTTGTCCAAGCCTCTATTTTGCTATTTTTTGGCCTCACCTTGCAAAGTCGCAACTATGTGCTGAAGTGGTCAACGAAAGTTGTGAGTCAAAGTTGAAGGAAGCTTGAAATTTTAGATGGTCACCTTTGTGGCCATACAATAAGTCGTTTATAGTAGGCCTTGTGTCTAGGAAAAATGATGACCATGCATATATTATGTATCATATATGAAAGGCCATCTTGGAGTTTATCCATTATTTAACTTGTTAGTTCACCAACCAAGATCACAAGTACAAACGTGTACAAGAAGTCACACTCATGAAACAGACATATATGTAAAAACTATAGCTCTATTGATATGGAAATGATGGGCCATGGTCTCCATCAGTTTGCGTGCCTTGATACTTGTGATTAATATTTCTTTAACTATACAACGTGAATGCTCAAGACAGTCAATTGATTGTATGATCTAGTTAGGAACAATAAATCTAGCATGTAGGATCTCAACCATATTGTAGTTTCTTATTAAATGGAACCATGCACGTGTAGGCTTATCATATATTTATGTTGAAAAAACAACTAACTATAGGCTACATCCCTAAACTTGGATCCTAAACATGTTATGAATATGGATCCTCCATTTTTCTCATATCTAGATAGAATGTGGATGAGAGAGACACATGTTTCATGGATGATAGAAAGAGGTAAATATCTTGTGTTTCACTCACTACTTGTTGAATCATTAAAAAATCATGGTTATTGGGTACATGTCTTCTTGGAAAATGGACCAAGAGAAGTCTTTTCATGGGAATATTGTTATAGCTAAATGTATCTGTTTTTATGAAAATATTGTTATAGCTAAATGTATCTCTTTTGATGGGAATATTGTTATAGCTAACTTTTTCCTTTTCTAATTTTGATTGTCCACATTTGGATCATCCACAAAACATGATGTGTGCTAGATTGTTATGTTCATATCCTTACACATCCCATATATGTCAAGCTATGAGCAAGATCTTAAGCCACATTTTGCTAGAGTATTGTCTAGATAATATTCAATATGGTTTTTTTAGTGCTAGCAAACTTATGGACAACATGTTAATATTCATAAATTACATGATAAAGCCAAGCCAAGGAGCATGAGCGTTCACTTGTGCATGCTTCATATGTACTCAACTATTTGCAGAGGACAATAGAACATGTACTTGCTAGGGTGGATTGAGCTATGCACATGTGCATCTATACCCATTCATATGGGATGATACATACATATATATATATATATATATATATATATATATATATATATGCATGGATGGAGAGTGACTATCATAAATAGACTTCTTGTTCCTCAAGGAATTTTCTTGTATTTTGTGGCTATCTTTTGAGTTGAATGATCTCAACATGTCATTTATGTCTTATGTACAAGTAGTAATAAAATCTCTAGGCAGCACGCATATGCACAGACGACTCTCTACACACTGTAAATCACCTTATATCACAAGAAGCTAGTTTTGGAAAATAATAAAACAAAGGTTGCGTTTTAGAAGAATCAAAAAATATCATTGAATAGAAAAATCATGTAATGTTGAAACTCACCTCAAAGTGACACCTCAGGTTTTAGCAAATCATCACAATAGTTTGCCGCTCGCACCAAAGCCAAAAATTAATAGTCATGATTCAAGACTAGAAATCATTTTTTGACAAAGTTCACATGCAAAGGTAATACTCAAATGAGCACAAATTGCTCAAAAACATCTATGAGCCTAGCATAAACTAATTGCTACACCTTGAAAAATTTGTGTCCTTGCTCAAGACTCGTACTGTCCTCAGCACCTAACAATAAAATCAGTTCTTTATAGATGAATCAGTTTGTGACTGATATTGAGTTTAAATTTATAAGCAATTGAGATTATAGACAATTATGATAAAACAAAGAGATGATAAAGCCTCCAAAATCATGGAATGCTTCCTCTCAATGCTAAAAATGATAGATCATAAATCATATTGCTGAATGGGATTATCAGCGAATACCAGTCACAATAGATAGTAAATCAAATTAACTTGCAATCATTTTAAGAGAGAACATCTATTCCTCTTAAACAAATGCTTATCCGCGTATTTGACATTTACGTGTAGAATTTGTGCTCAGAGGAATGACCAGGATGGAACCCGTCAAATAATATGAAAAAACAATCCCGTAACTTTATTGTCGATATTCCCAAGTGAACACTGGTTATACTAGATGTTCCATCTCCCAAGTTTCGCGTGGTGCAACACCATCGTGCATCGGAACATATTCCTAATTTCATTTCAGACCATACATCAGAAGGATATAAAGTTCAAAATAGACAAGAATGACTCTACAGCTGAATAAAGCATCCTCAGTGTATTTTGTCAGTTCTGGATTGATGCAACTAATAATATAGAACTGGCACTGTAAACTTTTCAAGAAGAAAGTTCCAACATGCAATAGGTAATTTTCTGAGATATTTGTTGTGAAATTTGACTAGAAAGTAGCACTAAAAGGTAAAGTACCTCTAGTAGGGGTATCAGTTCATTTGCAGTTGAAGCAGACACGACAATTTGCCTGAAGCCAGGTTTGATGAAGCCCTCTTCAGTACCCTTATCAAAAAGCTTGAGTAAAGGGTTGTAGTATCCGTCCACATTCAACAAACCTACCTGGGAGTTATCAATTATCATTATAAAACCAGCAAGCCAATTAGGTTTTTGGGAAGCGTATCTCGCAACGAGAAACTGAGGAAAGTTTAATCCAACGACTTAGTTCAGGGTTTTAAATGAAAGCTATCCTGCATGCTCAAGCAACTAAAGGGAACTTTCTGAAATAAGCTGCAAAAACAAGAAATTTGTGGAGACTAGCATAGTACCGGTTTATCATGAATTCCAAGCTGAGACCACGTTATCATTTCCAATAATTCCTCTAGTGTTCCATAGCCACCTGAAGGTAACAACCTTAAAGCACAGGTAAGCCAAATGAGCATAAACACTCTGATTTGACTGGTTCGAACCCAATTTCAACTGAAACGCTCTTTACAAGAAGGAAATGCATGTGCAAAGGGACTTTCGCACCCTAAGATATGAAAGTCCAAAAGATTACTAGAAGACTTGTCGTGCCCAACCACCATGTCTCCAAAATGAAAAAGAAGAGGTAGCTCATCATAATAGTTGGAAATAAGAGCAGCAGCAGATGATATTCCAAAGTCATCGTAAGTATTTCGTGATTCACCTGGAAGAGCAATAAACGCATCAGCTTGACGTGCCATTTCAGCCTTCCTCTGATGCATGTCCGTAACAGCACGTACTTCCCCAACAGAGGACCCAGATATCTGCACATGGCAGGAATAACTATTATAACCCATACTCTCCTCTAAGGAGAATACATGTACAGTACAGAGACTTATCATGCCAATGAACAATAGCATCCAGAGAGATGAGGCGATGCGTACTGTTTAGCCTCAGAAACCTATTTGTTATTTGACAGGAAATTATTCTAAAGCCTGTCCAACTATCTGATAAGTCTCTCAAAATTCAAAACTGATCACAGACCAAGGAGATTTTTGAATTCATATTAGATAACATCAATTCATTGGAAAACATTGCAAGATATTCATACCTCGGAAGGCATCAGCGCCTTTGGTATTACCCTGTCATACAAGACACCAGAAGATTATGTACCCATCCAAAGTATCGTTATGATAGGACTTCACAAGTTACATGTACTCAGAGTATTCATTATGACAGCTGATTAACTTCTGAGAGCCTTAAAAATTTCTAAAAAGGAAAATATTTCCAAATCATTTTCTTTGGGGCCTTTCGCCAATACATTAAACAGCAACACGCTCGTGTCATAAGCAGCTCTTCCTATAATAATCAGAAGGAAAATGGTAAGAAAGGAAACCATTATTGTGAATACTAATTTCAGTGGCAGGCACGATTGTCTAAGGATCGACTAAATGGAACTCTCTCTCTCTCTCTCTCAAAAGACATTATATGTGAGTGGCTTTAAACCACACTGATAATTCATATATAAAATTAGCAGATCGTGCGTCAAATTAATGACAGGTTACGCAACAATAGACTATATTTGATTAAGCAGTATTCCATGTGATGCTCACCCAGTTACATGGCAACCACCTTCGTGAACTTTTTGTGCAAGTAGCCCCATGAGTCCCACACTGCCGCCTCCATACACAAGGTCTATCTTGCGCTCAACCTGTTGACACAAATTTGATCTAAGTAGTGCTGCGCAACTGATAGAAACAGTACGTTAATAAGCATTTTATAGATCTTAACTAGCTCTCAGAAGTTAAAGTAACTTAAAGCCTGTGGGTTGAGGGCCTTCAGGCCTTCTAAGCTACCATTTTATTTGTGTGCCCGTTAGCAATGAGTGCTTCATGATTACTAGTACGCAAACTTAGTAGCAATACGCTGTCCCTACGATGGTGAGCTCCAGAAAGGCACCGCAGTGCCCATGAAGAACCGTGGTCATAACTTTCACTCTAACATAATTCATTTAACGCACTCAGAGCAGAATGTTCAATAGAGGTCGTAGGCGATGTAATATTCTGAGATTGACAGTAAAAATAAAACGAACATCAGCAGGAGATGTTTAACTTTACTCTCGACGTAGGAACGTTGAGTCATACAATACAAATATCCGCAGACATTAGCACGATGCAACACTAAAATCGTATCAACTTCATGTTACTGCATTAAATCCAGTAAGAAGAGAAGGATTCTCGTCTTGGTAGGAGGCAAGTGAATAGCGACTACGGCTTAAAATTCCAAGGCTTGAAAATGTGCCAAGTTTAAAAACCTATCCTGCGCCACTGGCACGAAACTCACAGAAGTACCAATATAGATGTAATAAAATGAGGAATCCGAACCGATTGGACACAGCATCAATATGGTAAGAACAAACACAAATGCTGGAAGAGTTTGCAGATTCCAGTATTGTTGTCGGCACTACGCTGTGCTCGTCCTTCAGAATATCCAAGTATGTGCAAGGACGTCGTAGTCATTTCATATAGCCGAATCATCACATTAAAGTGCGCCGGTCATAAAGTTACAGAAACTGCATAACGAGTCTCGCATCCTTTACAGCTAAAAGACTATCCTAATATACAAGCAAATTCTACTTGACAAAAAACTTCCACCATGATATGAGAAGATTCATAACATGAATCATTAAATTAAACTGATTGCCTTTGTCATGGACCTTGCTCATCATTGACTAGACTATAATGGATGCGCTTAGGGAGCTGGAAACCTCCCAGTACTTTTTCTACGCTTATAGCCATCTCGGCTACTGCTAATATCATTTCTTATCCATTGCACGCATTAAACTAAAAATTTTAGAGCTTGTGGACTGGAGCAACCGAGTGCGCAAAACTTCAGATATTGCTCCGTTTTCATCTGTTTCTGGTGAATGATAAGCCTTATAGATGTATTTAATCTCATGAGGTTTGACCTCATCTCGACAAAAGCTACACACGTTTTATCCAACCTCGACATAAATCTGTTGACCTGAAGCCGAGGATATACGTTCGCTTCATTCTGTTTACCAAGTGCAACTATTCAATATTTTGAATATTTTATCACAGTCGCTCAATCAGAATTGAATCATTATCCAAAGGAGTCGCAGTCATATCATGCTCTATCCACTACCTTTACCCCTATGTTGTTCAAGATTTATCTTCATTTTTTAGTCTTTTGTCCACAGTTCTTTTAGCCAGAATTTATTCATTATAATAAGGAAACAGCAGTCATATTAAAGTTCTATCCACGACCTGTAACACCTCGTATCCCTAAAAATTATCAACAAAATCAGAGCTGGAAATGCTGACAATCTTTATTCACAATTCCTCCAACCATATACAATCATTAGAATAAGGGATCAGCAGTCATATCACATTCTATACACGACCTGTACGCCTCCCTATTCCTTAAAAGTTATCAACAAAATAAGAGCTAGAAATGCTTTCAATCTTTTGTTCACAATCCCTGCAACCAGAATTGATTCATTCCAATAACGCAAACGCAGTCATATTACATTCAATTATCCTCCACATTCCTTACTGTAAATCATGCACAGAACAAGCGCTGGGAACGGGATACGAACCAGCTCTCGACCAAGATCGAGCGCCGCATCACTGTAACTAGTCTTCTTGCCACTGCTACTGCCACAGAACACACAGATTCTCTTAAATTTGGACGACTTGCGAGGCACCGGCAATATCAGCTCCATGAACGCACGCTGCTCTCCCTTTTTTACGAAATGCCTACAAATTAACTCTGATCTACTTGATTATCATTATTATGCCTTGCTTCAACGCCATATATCTCCAATTCGATCGGGCTTCGAATCCGCAACACGAAAAGGCTAAACTACTGCATCGACGACGACGACGAGGAGCAAAAAAAAAAAAGACGAGCGAGATCAGAAAAAGCGAGAGAAAACGAGAGAGAGAGAGAGAGAGAGAGAGGAGATTCCTTGAGCTTTCTTTGGTTTCGTAGATAACGGTAGGGAGGGCAGAGGAAAAGGGCAGGAGGAAGGGGGGGGGGGGGGGGGGGGGAGGGTCTGTGTGTGTGTGTGTGCAAACGAAACCAGGAGTGGTCACGTCAGGTACCCCAGCCTGGCGATGGGAAATTGCCACGTGTTGATAAGTGGGCACGGCCCACAAGATGAAGGCCTGGCAGACTGGTGACTGGGTGCTGGATTATGAGTCGTTAGGCCATTGCCTGACTGTCAAATTCTCCTTTGTCAGCACACGGACGTCACTTGACAGCAGCAGCTGCAGAGCCCATTGTCCCAACCTAGTTCTGGCCCTACCACACCTGCCACTCTCCTCCCCCTCAACTAAATTGGGCTTTGGCCCTTTGGCACAGGCTCTCCCCTCCCCCGCCCCGCCTTTGCTAAATCTCTCACCGTGTCAGGGAGTGCATCCAGGGCTGAGAACCAAGGAAAAACTTATACAAACTCTTTTCTCTTTTAAAACTTATACAAACTTTTTTCCCTCGTTTTCAGCCTTAGATGCACTCCCTGGCAAGGTGCACGGAGGGCTCAAGGTGCTGAGATTAAGCACCCCCCCCCCCCCCATTTGGAGAGCGCTAGCCGCAGGGCAAAAGCACCATCGACGAAAGGGCCCGACCGGATTAAGGGACACTCTTCCCAATGTGAAAACATTTTTTATTTTTTCCGGTAATTTTCTTTACATGCACTTTCTAAGAAGCCCTTCCATCCGCGGGAGAGGCAGGGACCCTATCTTGATGTGAAGACACTTTTTACTTTTTCTTAACTTTGTTGCTGTCATTTTGGCGGCTTAGCTTTCGGGTTGCATCGCCTTATGAGCAAAAAAAAAAAAAAGTTGTCATTTTTTCACAATGCACCTTCAGATAAGCCCTTCAATAGCTAGAAAGGGCACGAGGAAGGGACACTTTCCTAACATAAGAACATTTTTTATTTTTGTATGATTTTTTTTTAATGCACCTTCGGAGAAGCCCTCCCATTCATGGAAGAGTATGTGGAAGGGACCCTTTTCCAATGTGAAATTATACTCTATTTATTAACTTTTTTTTATTGTGATTGTTTTTACATGCACGTTTAGAAAAGGCCCTCAAATAGGCAAAAGGCCACGAGGAAGAGACCCCCCCTTTCGGATGTGAAAATAGTTTATTTTGATTGTTTTACCCCTTCTTTTTGCTATAATTTCTTTTGGCATGCACTCTTTGAAGGAAAAGGTGCATGTAAAACATCGCAATTTTTTGTACCTGCATCTAGATACTTAGAAGGTGCATGTAAAAATAATTTGCTATTAATTTTGTTTTCCTCAAATTTTGTTGGATTCCGCTTTGGAAAACCCAATCGATTTCTTCATAAAACAGCAAAAATTGTATAATGTAAAGGGCCGGCGGGCACAAGACATTGTGCCCAATAAGCGCTTTGAGGCTCAAATGGGTTGTCCCTGAAAATTTTTGGGAGTCCGAACTAGGCAGAATGTTGTGAATAATATAAGGTTTATTCTCATATGACGTTTATGAAACAAAATAGGCATCTGCGTTTATAAATTCAAATTGCAAAACGAAATAGGCATGCATATTTTTGCAAAGAGAAATTCGGCCAAGTATCATGGTCGAACTTAAATTTTTTTGACATGTTCCATGAAAAAATAGCACATTCTATTTTTTTTCTTCGAACAACACCCCATGTGTGGGCAAAGTTTGAACTCAGGTGGTTAATCCAACACCTCTTGAGAAATCTCGAGTTACCCTCAAAAAACCTGCATTTTCTAGAAATTCTCAGTTTCTTGAAGACTTTTACTCTTAAAAAGGTTTATATGCTTGTATAAAAAACCATCAAATATTTTATAATACCAGTTTTTGAGAAAACTCGTCACTTCCATTCCTATACTTTCCCAGTTTTCCCAAGCACTGTCAACAACCCACACATACCTATGTGGCTTATCTTCTAGTGTGTAGCAAACATTGGGAGACACATTCTAGAGCTAGTGACAACAATAGCTCATTCTCCAATCAGTCGCCAAGAAGTGGGATTAATAGCTCCACCAATGCTTTCACCTATGTGGATAAGGTGTTGACATCTGTCACACTTGCAGTTCATCATTGAAGTAGCTAATAGTTGTGTACTTGACATACTTGTTCTTTCATTGAATTTTCAAGCTCTTAATAGTTCGAGTACACCTTTTAAAAACAAAAAGTTTTCTTTAAGTTTTGAATACAAATTAAAATTTCTTTTTCGATTTTCTTGGAAAAAAAAAGAGATTAGAGGAGAACAATGGTTTTTTTTTTTTGGAGAGAGAGAGAGAGAGAGAGAGAGAGAGAGAGAGAGAGAGAGAGAGAGAGAGAGAGAGAGAGAGAGAGAGAGAGAGAGAAGTTCACCAATTTCAATTGGACTATGAGAAGGAAACAAAATTATGTTTTTGGTGTCTTTTCTTTTTTGTCTCTTTAGCCTTGGAAGAACTGAGTTTATGTCCTTTGGTGGGGGTCTAGATGTTAGATCTATATGACAAGGTTTCTTACCTATTACAAAGCTTACAATAAGATGAAAGTCCTTGGATGTAATATTGACTCTCTTTCCATGGAATATTGGGAGAGAAAATATCCTCAAAAAACCTAAATTGAAAACTTTCATATATCATATGGAATGCTTGTAAACTAGTCATAGTCCATCATTCATCATGGAATAATTCCTCCTTGTACAAGTCTTGGGAATGGTGCTTCAGGAACCAATAGATGAGTATTGTCATGTAATATCATGGTATCTTTAGGCCACAAAGATTGTTTATTCCGACCAAAACTTCTTCTCTACATTGGCTAAGGAACATTTCTACTTGGTCCTCGCCATTGTAGTCATTAATACCAAAATCTAGCAAGCAAGATGGTAAGAGAAATAGAAATTTAAGTGGTCATCCAAATCCAATACAAAATCGTAAGAGACTGAGATGAACTTCTAAAAAAGAATGGTCATCCAACAATGATATCGATATTATTGTTGGGGAACAACAATAAACAATTAATAATAAAAGACAGTCATATCTGATAGGAATGAAACAATGAACTATGGGAGCTAATTATATGAAACCAAAGTCAATGTAGGATTTCTGCAACTCTAAAAAAAAAAAGTCTAGATTTTCAATTATGATTTTTTGTGTGCGCTTTGTGTTGAGATGTCAACATTTGTCAGTTTGTAATTTGTTGTAACAAACGATGATACCGTGTTTGTACAAATGTCATAATTAGATGCACATGTGTCCAACGAGATTCTAAAACTTTTTTTTAAGGAGCATCAATGTTTATTTCATTTCATTGAAAAGGGCTCGATGTCTAACTTTGATATATCTATAGCTACTCCGTTCTCCCTTGCCTCTTTTGCCTCCCTGAGAAAACATGGCACTAGGCATTTGTGAAGACACGTGTGTGACCAAAAAGATTAACAATGTCTTAAATTGTGGATAATAATCTTTTAACTTATGTACCCACTAAATAAAGTAATCAATGTTCTTCATAAATTTACATTAAAGACAAGACTTACATCTTTTTAACAATATAGAAAACGTTTTTTATATGTGAGAAAATAGCAAAAAAATTCCAAAAATATTATTGAATATTTTGATACAATCGATCATCAAATAGATTATTTCAGAGAGAAATTGATGAATAATGGCATTTTGGTCAAGACGCATTACAATTCATAAAACACAATGACCAAAAAAAAAACACTTATTTTCTAAATGTTGAAATTTTAGAAATTAAATTTACATAAATTATCAAAATTTTAGAGAGTTTTATTGTGTTGATATTCACAAATATGTAAAAAAAATAATAAATAATAAAATGCTAAAAAAAAATATAAGCTATCATATTTTTTGGTTTCTAGATTTTTTCTCATTCAATGTGAACGAGATTATTAATTGAAAAGTTTTAGAATTATTTCTAGCTTAAACTGGAAAGATCATAGTAAATTTTGAACGATATTCATAATTTTAAGTGGTTTGAACAATTTTAAAATAAAACAATTAACTTATTGCTAGAAAAAATAAAAATATACAAATTTGACTAATGACTAGAATGTTAATACTTCAAATTTGGGTTTGAAAAATGTATACAACATAAATCTAAAAGATTTATGAAATTTTACTATTTGAAAATTTGTTAATATCATGCTACATTTGTTTGAGAATATTTTAGAGAGTGTGTGTTGAGATTTCTAGTTTTTCTATTTAGAAATGTTAAAGAATTATCTGATTTTATAATAATCGTTATAATCATATCGATGTATTGTATTGTCAATGATGAATGACCACTTTGCAAGGCAGTTCAATCAATCCAAGTTGTTTTTTTTATTTCATGTCCAATCAATCCAAGTGATTGTCAACATAGAAGTTGATTCAAAAGAAAATATGTCAATTGACTTTGATAAAAAAAACATGGGTCTTCAACTTTAGTAGTTGAAAAAGGGAATACTAATTTAAATATATATATAATATGAATAACGTTTGAAGATAACATATGAAATCTGAGTCCAAAATATGAGAGAGTACAAAGTAATCAATACGACCTCGTCTCTTACTATTATAGAAAAATAGCTACTCCTAATCAATGATTATTAGCTATGAGGATTCAAGCTCATTACCTAACCAACCTTGCTTCAACATGCAAACCCAAAAAAAATTGTAACCCTTTAATCTAGCAATTGCACGAGGCACGCATAATTCACAACATCAATCAAACACAAAATAAAAGTGATTTTGACACCAAACCAAATAAATAAAACAAAATATCTTAGAGATTTTAGTATGATGTTGAAAAAATAGAAATTTTGAGAAGATCACCACCAAGTTCAATCAATCGAATTTGACCCCAACCGCTTGTCAATAGGGCAATAGAATCTGAAAAGCAAATGAATTTAATTTTCTACAAGCTTCAAACATAGTTTTGATGTTGCTATAAAGCCCAATATAATCACCTCGATAGGAGACTAGCATGCAAGAGAACTGGTTGTGGCAAGAGCCACCCAACGAATGGTTAAACTCCCCCAGGTTGATTTCTATAGAAAGATACTATGGTAGCAAGAGCATAGAGAAAATGATCAATTGTCTGTATCCAGAAAAAGTCAATATAGGAAAGTTGAAGGTATAGATTATATACTCTCCCAAACACAAACCTCTATACGACATGCGGACTCTCCTTTCAGACCAACCCATCTCCATGCATAGTACCCAATATAGACATCATCCACAACCACTCTCGCATGAGCAGTGCCTTAACCAAACAAGAACATAAGAATTATTTCAGGTTAAGGGATATCCTACAATATAGGCTAGGCTTATGTTAGCAGATTCTAGGAAATCCTCCAGTACCGAGCCAAGCTAATATACAGAGCATCTCTCACCCAAGACCAAGGAGGACTCAGAGGGAGGAGAGCAGAAGAAGCTGAGAGCCGAACATGAGAGCCGAGGATTACTAGCTAGGATGACACACGATTTCTATGTGAGCCTACATGGTGAATCCCAAAGAAGGAACGACCACGTAGGAGCTAGTAATATTCCTAGGCAATTGTAGACTACCCCTCTTAAATAAATTAGAGTGAGCCACCTTTTGATGGTGACCTCTAGTGGAAGGGCTATTTCCACATGTAATTTCTAAATTAGTGGAATTGCCACTTAGGCTCCACATGGGCAGTCCTCTTGTTTATTTAAGGGCTCCTCTCTCTTGTGAGGGAGCTTTTGATTGTATTGTCATTTCTCTTGCTTGAATAAAGAAGACGTTCCACGAGTTTGACAATTGAGAAGCTCCTTGTTCATGGTTATTATCTTGAGTGGAATTCCTATGAACATACTTTGATTCTTGTTGTGGTTGTGGCTTAATTAGATTTCTTGCTTTCTCTCTTGCATTGTGGAATGTAGATGTGGACTAGCTTTCTTGTTTTCTTGTTTATGTAATTTCAGCATGCAAGTAAACTATATAGGCCGAGATTGTGGTTTAGATCTGTCTTATTCATCAACAATCTTGTCCTTGATTGTTCTTGGGCATTCCAAGCATCAAGAAATGGGTGTTTCTTGATTAAGCATCAAGAAATGGGTGTTTCTTGATCATTGGGATGTTAATATGCTGTAGGTAGTTAGTTTATTGATTCTTATTTCTTGTTTTGTAGTTTCATCTTGTTGTTTCTATGCTTCCTGATTTTTCATAATAGTTTGGTAGATAGATCTGTAGATGGCTCTCTGTTTCAGAATGTTAATCTACGCTTGAGCAAGGTTTGGTTGCATGGCTTGTAAATGCATGTAGCTAGATTTGACGAGACTGTTTCATCCCACTAACAAGATGGGAATACAAACGTTGAACTAACAAATAATCTGCCTGGAAACAGTTCTAAACAAGTGAATCCAACTAAAGAACTAAGTCTTGGAAACGGGAAGAAACTCCCGGTTTCAGAGCAGAAACCACCAACGAAGAAGGGATAAAGTAAAGAGATATAACTTGTTCACGGATTCTGGCTGGAATCTGTGAACATTTGGCACCTTTACCACCACTACATAGACATTTATCATCATAACACCATTCCAATCTGTGCTACCAAACAATCTTTCTAAAGTCTCGCACACGAATCTTCACGGACCTCGTCACCTTGGTTTCGACCGATGTACAGATCCGTTCTCAACCGAGGCTTCATGCTCCTTACTTGGCCGAGCTCCACGACTCACGTCTGACCTAGTTTCGTTCACCATTGAAACACCACGACAACTCTCGACCGAGGCCCTATAAGAAATCTCTCACCACATCCTGAGTTTGAAATCTCAACTGACACTTATCGATCAGATCCCAACCAAGCATTTCACTGACACCTCGACCGAGTCATTTCATTGACACCTCGACCAAGTCATTTAGTTGACACCACGACCGATTCACTTAGTTGACATCTTGACCGAGGAATCTCAGTCCAATCTCAACCGAGTGTTTTCAGTCTGATCTCGACCGAAGACTTTTGTCAAATCTTGACTAAGGGCATTCCATTCATATCTCGACCGAGGGCTTTCCATTCATATCTCAACCGAGACATTTGTTTAGTTCACAATCGAGTGCATTCCGTTCACATCTCAACCGAGCGCATTCCTTCCAAATCTCAACCGAGACATTTGTTCATATCTCAACCGAGTGCATTCCGTTCACATCTCAACCGAGCGTATTCTTTCTAAATCTCAATCAAGGACGTTTGCTCTTATCTCGACCGAGGACTTCCAATCAAATCTCGACCGGTGACTTTTGTCAAATCTCGACCGAGGACTTCCAGTCAAATCTTGACCGAGACTTCTGTCAAATCTCAACCAGTGACTTTTGTTCCATCTCAACCGAAGGCATTCCTTCAGCTCTCAACCGCGTGTTTTCTATCAATTTTCAACCAAGTGTTTGAATTTACAATATCGACCTAGTCAATATCACAACAAACTCAACTCTATTATTTGACTAGGTTCCAATATTGGCCAATTATCACAGTTCTCACACCAGTTTCTTGCTAAACCCGGACCTCAAACACTGTGCCATTTGGACACCCCACAATATTAGACTCTGTCTAATATCCTTAAAAAAAAACAAAAAAAAAACAAAAAATCCAAAGTTACACAAGAGTCCATGACCTATATACTCAATCTTTTGGTACTCTAGAGTTGTTATGGATCGTCCTTACGATCCGAATTCCACAGAGGACTATCCACCAGAGATAGTCTCTCCATCTACCGAGCAGGCTCGATTCAATAGATATTCTAGGATGAAGTCCCAAGTCTAGGAGCCCTCAACCAACCCATTTGACAGATGGGAATCCATGCATTTTGAAGCTCCATACGATCGCCCACACTTTCATGTTGCCGAATCATCACATGCACGAGCTCACTTAAATGGCGCTTTTGCAAATAATATTCTGCGTACTGAAAAACGTACTCCCAAGTTAGATTTACCTAAGTACGATGGCAACACTGACCCTCAAAGATTTCTTCAAATCTTTGAGAATGCATGTGATGTCTATGGTGAGACATCATCGGATGCCATGGTTCAACTCTTCTCGATGACCATGATCGATCGAGTATGAGAATGGGTTTTTAACCTTGATCATGAAGATAAATGGACTGGTCACTCTTGAAGGAAACATTCATCAAACGATTCAAGCCATTTCATTTGATCGAAAGTCCTTTTGTCAAGTTGAGTAATATTAAAACGACAAAAGATGAGAAAGTACGTGACTACATAGAAAGATTTAAAAGATTAAAAAGTTAGGTACAGAAACAACCAACTGAATCTATGCTCATCATTTGGTTCCTCATTGGACTCGACGTGAACTTCGCTCCAATGATGAATACACATCATTGAAACAAGCCATGTCTGATGCCATTCGAGAAGAAGACGAGGGATCAAATGTCGATGAGCCACGTGAACGGAGAGCACATCGCGTTGTCCAAGAAGCTCGACCAAATGAGGAAACACGAGAACAATTATGGAAAACACAAATGGAGCTACTTAACCAACAACACCAACAACAAATGGAGAAACTCACAAAAGAGGTTCAAAATACTCTGAAATCTATCTAGAGCTCGATGTCAGGTCAGTCACCACACACTGACAATGAGTTTCCATCATACCAACCAGTCCTTGATACTTCATTGATCAAATGTGACATCTGCGACTTTATGGGACATACCTCACTCTATTGCTATTATAACTCGAGGAACCAGCCTCACAACCAATCAGGGGGCCATTATCAACCTCCTCAACAACCGTTTGTTTCACAGAACAAACACCAGCACTACCCACCATGAAACAACCAAGTTCATATACAAGAGTTGCCCAGACAGTCTAGACATGAAGCTCAACAACAGCTGGCACTGTTAGGTCCACCTCCAAGGGGACACCCTGATCAAGGAGCACAAAAACATAGACGTCCTCGAGAATATGCACAAACACATCTTGTCAATAACTCCTATGATCAACATACAATCACAATACAACACTCTCATCTGCTAGTTCTCAACCTTATCCAAGTGATGACTCTTGCTTGTGCAAACGGGAGCTATTTTATTTGTGGCGAAACTAGCCACTTCATGGTTGATTGTAAAGTTAAGAATCAATACCATGCGAAGTGTCTAGACTGTGTAAACAACCTAACAAGATCCTTCCAACACGTCACATTTCATCCGAATATGTTAGAGTTCTTACCAGAGCACAACGCCACCACCAAGAACAACAACAACACATTGCCACATCAGTTGACCATCACGGAAGCCATTTGACAGCTTCCACATTACCCAAAGGCTACCCAGACCCAAAAGTGGAACAAAGGTAGTACAATGAATTTAGAGATGAGTTTTTGCGAGAGGAAGAAAACCTGGAAAGTGTGTTACCCGCTCAAATCCTTGAAAAAGAGCAATCCCTACAGGGACTTGAAGTATTCTTTGACCTCCTGCAAGCTCAAATCACCATGCCATTCCATAGTGCGATAAAATCTTTCACAGGGCTTCAACGCTATATCCATCGTAGTTTTCAACTGCCTACTATTCCTAATGACCAGCGGTAAACAAAAGGGATTCTTGAAATTCTTCAGATTCTTATGAATCTGCTGAATATAGGTGTTGCTAAGGGGACTAGCATCACCTTGCCTCTGTCCTATAAAGACTATCCCGCAGTTTCCGTTATCCTTGATAGCGGATCAGGCGTAAATATAATGGCTTTGTCATTGGCAAAGTCATGGGGATTCCATACCCTCGATCAACCACGCTACAAACTTCGCATGGCTGATCAACGAGTTACAGACCCTGCCGGTCATTTATCGAATATCAATGTTTGCATTGCAAGTGTCAAATTTGTAATCGATTGTGTCATCTTAGACTTACCAGATGGTGCAAATACTTATAAATTCCTTCTTGGTACACCCTGGCTATAGATGGCAGGCGTTGTCCAAGATTGGAAGCATAGCAAAATCACCTTTGGTAATCACGACAAACGAGTCACTATTGACTCAACTGGCCATGTCAAGTCCGCTAAAGTTTATGATGATTGGTCATCAACAATTTATAATGAATCAGATAGTGTCCCGATCCAACCAAAAGGCCACTATACGAGATCCACAGACATAATAAATTGGGGTCAAGCACTAGCCATTGTGGACTGTGCTGATTCCAACTGATGTCGTATCAAAACCGCTGCAGAGGATGTGTATGCTATCGTTTTCTACATAAATTAATACACCCATCATTCCACTTATGATGATTGATCCTATTCCTATCGCTTGGTGCCCAGGAGACTCTAGCATCTCTACCGTCCATGTTTTGGAAGAAGGTATTCTTTCCATGGATGATGTTGAAATGACGGATGAACATGTACTCCTTTATCTAGATGCCCAAGATTATCCACCAAAATCAATTCCATAGGAGATCAAGTCACCAGGGCCGTTGGCTCATGTCCAACTAACATCCAAAGTACCCAACACACATTAGAGAAAATTTGAGCACAAAAGGGGCCTTTAAAAAAGATACCTTTCATTTTTTTTCTCAAAAGTTTCTTCCACATGGTCCAATCAAAACACTCAAATTTGAAATCTATGTAACGTAGCTCTTTCAAATTGATTTTCTTTTCTTTTCAAAAGAACTGTAATTTTGCGTCGGGGGCAGCCCGTAAATAAGCCATTCTATGAGTAGGATAATATGCAACTCAACAAAAAAAAAAAAAAAAAAACAGTGTAACTTTTGAACGACAACTCGGATTGAGACGATTACAGTGCCATTAGACAGCCCTCGATGAGAGCTTTTCAACGACACCTGAGATGACCCAATTCTAAACTGCGGTGAAGAAGTTATGGCCAATCAAAATTTTGGTAATTAAAAACTTGGTCAACCCGAAATCTCTTTCAAGCGCAGTTGACCAGTTTGACCCGGTCAAACCGGTCAATTGCGCTTGAAAGAGATATCAGGTCAAACCGGTCAACTACGTTTGAAAGAGATATCGGGTTGACCAAGTGTTGACCGACCAAACTTTGACTGGCCATAACTTCTTCATCGTAGCTCGGAATTGGGTTATGTCAAAAGTCATTGAAAAGCTCTTGTCGAGGGCTTTTAATGGCACCATAATTGTCTCAATTCAAGTTGTTGTTCAAAAGTTATGATTTTTTTTAGCCACAGACTATATTACGCACATAATAGCTAATCATGGAAGATTGTGTGGGCAGGACTACGGGCATAAGAAGATTTTATTTTATTATTTTACATTGCCAAAAAATTGTCATCCTACGTGGCAATTCTTATATGGCCCTTTTCGAGGCCAAATTTTCTCTAATGCAAACATATAGGACCAAGTCCAATATATACACATGGGACGTGTATCTAGATGAAGTCTGGGATACAATAGATGCCGACATGATAAACGAGACAACAACACCACCCAATCAAAAACCTCCAAAACCTCGATTACAAAAAACTAAAATTATTGATACAAAATTAACCGAGAGTCAAAAACAGATGCGTGAGAAGCTTAAGCAATCGATTAAGCCCTTGTCTAAGGAGATAGAAACCAAACCATCAGACCAAGCTTCCATGTCTGGTAGTGCCTCCATTCAATTGATTTCCAAAGTTCCCGAAAACTTTGTGGAACCACCCTTTCATCTCCCACAAAAGTTTAAAGACTTCACCTTGGATGACATCGTTATCCAATTACCACAGCCACACCTAGAACCTACACCAAGTTTTCACTCCTTTGAAGGACCCGCTAAAACAATCTTGTTAAACCTTAAAGATCTTGACGAGGAGATGGATCGCATAGTTCATGTTGGTGCACCCCTTTCGCCAGAACAACTTGTGAAAAACTCAGATCCAAAAGATGCTAAAGTTTCATAAAGATCTTGGCCATGGAAGTTATGCACATCTAGATTGAAAAAATGATAGAAATTGTGATGTTAAGCATACTAAACATCAACTAAACATCAAAATCTGATCATAAGCTTCCACAAACAGAAACTTGCTGTCCCTGTCCGTACTTCAGAGCCTACAACCTGCATTTCACACGTGTGAAGCCATAGCAACAAAGAAATCACAATTCTAGTGGCTAGAATGCAAGATATGAACAAAAAAGTGAGAGAGAAGAAGATGGATCTTCAAAGAGCATAACATTCATTCAATAGAATGAAAATGAGATGTGTACATACTCGTGGAGATGGCTATTTATAGCAGCCATAGTGCCTCTTGGCCACTTGTCTTATGATAGGCTAAAATTGGGGTCCAATAGGATTCACCCATATACCTAGAAATTTGGTCAAATAGGAATGCACCAAATTATGAGCCAATAGAAGAGCTCCACACTCGACCTCCTCTAATTAATGTGACCTCAAAAGTAGTGTACACATACTTTGGGCCTCTACATACATGTATGAACCTATCTCTAACTTTTATTTGGCCATAGGCCTACAAAATCTCAAGTTAGGAAAATACTACTAGTTGACAATTTTTCACACTCCCTCTTCAACTAGTTTTAGCATAGATTTAGAAAGTACACCAAGACTTGTTCTATGCTTGAAAAATAAGTCCTTTCCCAATGCTTTGGTAAAGATATCAGCCACACATTCCTTTGATGGGACATGTTCAAGCTTGATCTCTTTTGCCAACACTTGTTCTCTCACAAAATGGTAAGCCACCTCGATATGTTTGCTCCTTGCATGGAAAACCGGATTGCTTGCTAGACTTTGGGCTGAAAGGTTGTCACAAAAGATGATTGGACTCTCTGAAAAATCCAGCAAATGAAGCTCCATAATCATCCTCTTGATCCACACCATCTCCTTTGTGCATGATGTCAAAGCTTTGTACTCGGCCTCACTAGAAGAAAGTGATATAGTTGCTTGTTTCTTCGACATCCATGAGATAGCTCCATCACCTATGAAAATAGCATGTGCATTTATGGATTTTCTATCCATAAGGTCTCCTGCAAAATCTGAATCTGAAAAACCAAATAAGTTAGGTGATGAGCCTCTATAAACAATGCCAAAATCTTTTGTTCCCGAGATGTATCTCAAGATCCTCTTTCCTAGTTTCCAATGTTCTATGCTAGGATCTTGCATGAATTGGCTTAATCTACCAACACAATAAGATAAATCAGGTCTTGTGATGGTTAGATATATAAGAGAACCTATTAGCTTCCTATAGAGAGTAATGTCCTCGAAGGATCTTTCATTACCTCTTATAGTTAGCTTTACATGTGATTCCATAGGTGTATCAATAGGATTTGCATCTACCATATGAAATCTATTGAGAATAGAAATAGCATACTTCTCTTGTGAAATAAAAGTGATTTGAGAAGTTCTAATTACTTCTATTCCTAAGATATAGCTCAAAAGACCAAGATCATGCACTTCAAATTCCTTTTTTAGTGCTTTCTTGATATCTTCTATATCTTCCTTGTTCCCTCCACTTAAAATAATGTCATCCACATAAATTAGAAGGATTGTAACATCATTAGCACTAATTCTAAAGTAAAGTGAATGATCATACTCACTCATAGTGAAGTTTTGAGAAAGTAGAAAAGAGTTAAGCCTAGCATACCAACTCCTTGGTGCTTGCTTAAGACCATACAAACTTTTTTGTAGAAAACACACATGATTAGGCTTGCTATGAGAAACATAGCTCTCGGGTTGCTCCATGTAGACTTCCTCTTCAAGATCACCATTCAAGAAAGCATTAGAAATGTCTAATTGCCAAAGATCCCATCCATAAAGAGTTGCAAGGGAAATGATTACTCTTATGCTCACCATCTTTGCCACGGGTGCAAAGGTTTCCTCATAGTCAATGCCATGCTCTTGAGCATAACCTTTAGCCACCAACCTTGCCTTGAACTTGTTGATAGATCCATCTTGATTTGTCTTTACCTTGAAGATCCATTTGCATCCAATTGCACTTTTGCCCTTTGGAAGCTCCACCAATCTCCATGTGTTGTTCTTCATAAGTGCTTCAAACTCAAGATCCATTGCTTGGATCCATTCCTCTTTTTGCCTTGCTTCATCTACACATGAAGGTACATCAAAAGAAGTTAGGAAAGCATAGTTGGATCCATCCACCACTTGCTTACCTTTGCCATCATAAGTGAGCCTTGAGGGTTTCACTTTATGCCTTGGAGTTCTCCTTGGAATTTGACTTGAAGAGGCTTCTTCAACATCCACATCCAATGTGTCATCAACTCCATTGTCATCAAGCACATTAGTTGCAACAACACCATCATCACTTGAAACAACTTTTGGAATGTTACTTTCATCAAAAATGACATCCCTACTTGTGAACACTTTCTTGATTGAAGGAACATAAATCCTATATGCTTTGCTTACTTCACTATAACCAACAAAAATGCCCTTTCTTGAAGATGGATCCTCCTTAGTTCTATCATCAAGAGTAATGTTGAAGTAGCAAATGCATCCAAAAGTTCTTAGAAACTTGACATTAGGCTTCGTACCAAACAAAGCTTCAAAAGGGGTTTTTCCTTCCAATACAACACTTGGCCATCTATTGCATAGGAAATTTGCACACAACAAAGCATCACTCCAAAAAGGTTTAGGAAGATTAGCATTCAATCTCATTGCCTTTGCACTCTCACACAAGGTTCTATTCTTCCTCTCGGCCACTCCATTTTGTTGTGGTGTTCTTGGACATGTGTACTCCCTCTTGATCCCATGCTCATCACAAAAGGCTTTGAATTTGTTAGAAATGTATTCACCACCATTGTCGCTCCTCAAGCATTTGATTTTGGTTGTAAATTGAGTCTCAATAGCAACTTTGAACTTGACAAACACATCAAACACCTCATCCTTGCTCTTTAGTAGATAAACCCAACAAAATCTACTAAAATCATCAATGAAAGTTACATACATCTTAGCACCTCCATTGCTAATTGTAGTAACACCATGAATATCCGAATGCAAGAGAGAAAAAGGCATCTTAGATCTAGATATAGATCTAGTATATGGCAATCTATGTGATTTAGACAAAGCACATTCTTCACAAACATGATTCAAGCAAGTAAGAGACTTGGGAAGTCCCCTTACTACCTCCTTTTTGGCTATTACCTCCAAGGCCTTGTAGTTGAGATGTCCCATCCTTTTATGCCATACCTCTTGAATTGACATTTGTTCATTTGCCATGCATCCAACTTGGTTAGCAACAACACATGCAACAAGCTTGAACAATTTCCCTTGCCTTTTCCCTTTTGCAATGATACTACACCCCTTTTTGATCAAGCAAGCATCACCATCAAACTCAACTTTGAATCCTTTGTCAAGCATTTGACTTACACTAAGTAAGTTCTTGGTAATGGATGGAATGAGCAAAACATCTTTCAATTCTATATTCCTATTTGTAGAAAGTGAAATAGGAATTGTGCCAATCCCCTTGATTGCACACTCACCATCATTTGCGGTATAGATTACCTTCCTATCACCATCAAATGCCATTAAAGATGAAAAATACTCTTTATGATATGTCATATGAGAAGTGGCTCCACTATCAATCCACCAAGGATCAATGTCTCCATGATTAGCCAACAAGCAAGATGACATAACAAAAGCATCATTTGAAAGAAGCTCATCCCCACCCTCATCAATAGTTAGATTGGTTTGCTTTTCCCCTTGATCCCTCTTTTTCTTAAAACAATCACTAGCAAAATGCCCTTTGACTCCACAATAGAAACATTTTAGCTTAGATCTATCCTTCTTTTTGCCAAAAGTAGAGTGCTCACCTTGGTCTTGCCCTTTAGACCAATTGCTTTTACCTTTGCCCTTGAACTTGCCTTTAGAGAACATTGCCTCCTCTTCTCCTCCTTGAGATGTAGAAGATGCTCCCACTCTTGCTTGCAACCTGAATTCTTCAGCCAACAAGACCTCTTGCAAGTCTCCAACACTTGGTAAACATTTTTGGATAGCATAACTTTGAACAAGATTAGCATGATCATCCAACAAGCCATTGAGAATCACTTGAACAAGCTCCTCATTATTTATGCCATCATTAATGCATGCTAACTCATCATTCAATGCTTTAACTCTCAAAACAAAAGCATGTCCATTCTCACTCTTCTTTTGCATACAAGAAAAGATTTGCCTTCTTAAAGTCAACACTCTAGAAGTAGACTTGGATTCATAAACCTTCTTCAAGGCTTCCCAAGCTTCACTAGATGATGTGCACTTACCAACCTCTTTGATAAGCTCATTTGTCACATTCATCTTGATCATGTGAAGGGCTTTCTTTGCCCTCTTGTCATACCTCAATTGTTCTTGAGGTGCCAAAGGTCTCTCCTCCACACCTACAACAATATCCATCAACTCATTCATCTCAAGCAAAGACTCCATCCTTACTTTCCAAGTAGAATAGTTGAGGGAGGTAAGCCTATCATTGCTTTCCAACATGTAGCCTCCATTTGTAGCCATGTTGCAATGATTGATCTCTGATCTTTGACCTGTTCCAATGCACTAAGCACTCTCTTGAATCAACAAATGAAACACAAGAAGAAATCACAAAGATTTGGAACCTAAAACCTTACTTTTTCTCTCTTTTCCTCACTTTTTCCTCAATTTTAGCCACTAGTTTTATGATTTCTTGATCAAACCAAGACCAAACCTCAATATACTTGCTTTTCCCTCACTCCTAAGATTGAAATACACTCTTGAATCATTCAGCAAACTGAAAATCAGAGGGTTACATCAATTTTGAAGTTTTTGACATGAAGAAGCAAGAAATTGAATCAAAAAACTATATGCTAGAATGGAAAACTAATAGGATCTTGTTGGATCTTGCATCTCCCTCTTTCCAAAACAATTTTTGTCTCCTTATTCTGATAAGTATAGAGGGAATTCGCCCTACTTCAATTGAAATGCATACAAATGATGTTTTGATCACAAAGATCCAATTTCTACACATAAATCAACAAGATTTTTAGCTAGAAACTTGATTGGAATGCTACAAAAGCAAACTCGCCCACAAATCTCTTCTAAATCTGGCAAAACCTGCACATTTGGCCGCCTAATGCTCTGATACCATGTGAAAAACTCAGATCCAAAAGATGCTAAAGTTTCATAAAGATCTTGGCCATGGAAGTTATGCACATCTAGATTGAAAAAATGATAGAAATTGTGATGTTAAGCATACTAAACATCAACTAAACATCAAAATCTGATCATAAGCTTCCACAAACAAAAACTTGCTGTCCCTGTCCGTACTTCAGAGCCTACAACCTGCATTTCACACGTGTGAAGCCATAGCAACAAAGAAATCACAATTCTAGTGGCTAGAATGCAAGATATGAACAAAAAAGTGAGAGAGAAGAAGATGGATCTTCAAAGAGCATAACATTCATTCAATAGAATGAAAATGAGATGTGTACATACTCGTGGAGATGGCTATTTATAGCAGCCATAGTGCCTCTTGGCCACTTGTCTTATGATAGGCTAAAATTGGGGTCCAATAGGATTCACCCATATACCTAGAAATTTGGTCAAATAGGAATGCACCAAATTATGAGCCAATAGAAGAGCTCCACACTCGACCTCCTCTAATTAATGTGACCTCAAAAGTAGTGTACACATACTTTGGGCCTCTACATACATGTATGAACCTATCTCTAACTTTTATTTGGCCATAGGCCTACAAAATCTCAAGTTAGGAAAATACTACTAGTTGACAATTTTTCACACAACTTTCGAATTTGGAAACTCTACTTCGCAAATACAGGGATGTATTTGCATGGAACTATATAGAAATGAAAGGGATCCCACCTGAAGTAACGGTCCATACGATTCCTTTAGAAGACAACGTTAAGAGTGTTAGGGCTAAACCTTACAGATGTAACTCTGTCTATTGTGAGAGAATCGATGAAGATATTTAGAAATTGCTGGATGTTGGTTTCATCTATGAAGTCCAGCATACTGATTAGGTATCACCCATTGTGGTCGTACCCAAGAAAAATGGCAAACTTCGTATTTGTGTCGATCTAAAAAATCTTAATGCGGTTACGAAGAAAAACCATTTCTCCTTACTTTTAACGACCCAAATTCTTGAGAAAATGGCAGGAGCTGAAGCTTTCAGCTACTTGGATATGTTATCAATAAAATATTTCCTAATGGTGCAGTCCAGTTGCAACACTTGACGGAATACTCCTAGACATTGTCGTCAACGATGGTCACCTACGGTGGTATTACGAGGAGTTGTTTTTTGTTGACCCCATTTAACCCTAATTCCCTAGTGTATGTTTTACATTTTTTTCTTCTTGCTTTGTTATTGTCTTTTTGCATGCCTATTTTTTGTCACACTTTCGGCTTACCTCATTTTTGTCTGAGTGACATCTCAGTATATTCGATTATAGTACACATCTAGTCACTGGGATACTTCTTTTTAACGAGAACTTCTAATTTGAGCCACAATCATATCTTCACTCATGGAGTTCTCCACTTACATCACAGAGATCCATTCCTCAATCGAGACTTTCAGTCAAATCTCGACCGGAGATTTTCACTCAGATCTCAACCGGCGACTTCTGTCAAATCTCAACCGGAGGCCACAACTCAGATCTCAACTGGAGATTTCCATTCAATTCTCGACTAGAGGCCACAACTCAATTCTCGACCGAAGGCCATCACTCAATTCTCAACCGGAGGCCACAACTCAGTTCTCGACCGGAGGCCATCACTCAATTCTCGACTGAAGGCCACAACTCAATTCTCGACCGGAGGCCATCACTCAATTCTCGACCGTAGGCCGCAACTCAAATCTCAATCGGAGGCCACAGCTCCAATCTCGACCGAAGGCCACAACTCAAATCTCGACCGGAGGCCATCACTCAAATCTCGATCGAAGGCTACAACTCAAATCTCGACTGGAGGCCACAACTCAAATCTCAACCGGAGGCCACAACTCCAATCTCAACCGGAGGTTCCAGCTCAAAACTCAACGGAGCCATCACATCACATCTCGTTCGAAGCCAAACAATGGCGACCATAAATATCTTGACAACGACGCCATTTGTATCTCAGCAAAGTGCGAACTCTAGAGTTTCTTGCGACTATCCATTGGCGAACTTCTTGTTCTCGTGTTCAATTCTGGTGCTTTCCTGTTACATGCATCTGTCCTTGGTTACACTCTGCCTCCACCGAGTTTTCACCATCCTAGTTTGTTATCATTACAGAGCGCCATCACCACTCACTCCAAACCTACCATTGCTAGCAGAGAATATTTTTTTCTTGAAACTTTTCACACACCTGAGAGTAGTGGCACGCGAGCATACATTACGCTCTCGTTCCACTATTGAGAACATCATCATCCACGTTTTCACAGCCACTTGTTCCTTCACCACCTACACCATTTCGTTCCCACCGTCTTCATCATTTTCCACTCTCCACCCTTCCATACTCAACCCACATCCATACATCCTACTTCTTTCAACCATTTTACATCATCTATCTACTCTCAGTTCCCAACCTCACTCCATTGCCTTTTTTTTTCTTTCCTTACACATACGTCCTTTTCCCACACCTCCCCTTTGCACAGATTTTAATCGCCATCCCGACCAAAACCCTTCAACCGCCATCTCGACCAAAACGCTTTCTATCGCCATCTTGAACGTCGCTATCTCAAACGAAGCCTTTAAATCACATCTCGACCGAACCCTTCTGATTCAATCTCGACCGATACCCTTCCACTCCATCTCGACCGACGCCTTCCCATCACATCTCAACCGAGCCGAAGCCACTGTTATCAGTCTCCAATCTCAATCGAGCCATTTTTTTCAGAACACTATTTTTTTCAGTTTTCCACCATGACCTCCAATCAGAGTTCCAGTTCAGACGACCCGGATGCAAATAAGATCGACATCCAGATGTGCAACCTGGATATTGCCGAGATGTAGACCTGGTACCAGCGGCACAACCCTTTTTCAAGGCAATTGAGTTCCAAATTCCTGTCTTGGCTAGATATCAGAGTCTGTACTTGCTACACATGGCGTACACCAATTATAATGCTACTGCAAGGTCGTGCCAATTCATAGTTCCCCCTATCAAGAACTATGTCTATAATATATCTTTTGTGACGGCAGACTTGCATCCCTTCGAGTTCCCTCGTGGACCAAATGCTATTACTAGGACGCTCCACAAGATTGAGCAAACAACCTATTTCAAATATATTGTCCCATCAATGTAAAAGTGGAAGAATAAAGACAGGTACCACCTCGAAGTGATTAATGATCCACAACTAGCAGCTACATGTGCATACTTCACTAACAACACACAACGTCCATGAACAAAAGTGTTGCGGGTCCCTATGTCCTCATTCCACATGATGGTAGATTTTCGACTGCATGCCCAAAACCTTTATGATTGGGCATAGTTTGCTTCGAACTGCCTTCATGACTATGTAAAAAACAAGCAGCCGACAACAGTCTTGGGGTACCTCATGACAGATATCACATTCCATCAGGTGCACAATGGGCCCAACCTTCAACGACACTTGCAAGTTGCCGACCAAGCTTGGGACGTTCCTATTGAGTCCAAGAAATCCAAGTGTTCTTGCTCACGGACTACATCACCAACAGCACAACCACCCAAATGGGCAAACACCACTATCATCACATTGGTACAAAAGCAACCCAACCCTCAACCAGCTCCATCAGCAAAGGGATCCTCAACAGCTCAACAAGCCGACACATCTAAGGCCTAGTTGCCTGACACATGACAACAAAGAATAAGAATAAAGCTCCAAGCAACGAGGAAATCGCATGTCAGCACAGAATCCGAAGACTCAGATTCTGATGGTGGGAGCTCCACCTCACACACAGCCTCTCCGCAACACTCATCACTCTCACACATCATCGACGGGGGTGATGGAGCGGCTACATCTTCCGCAACAGCAGACACGGCCACAACAACCCAAGTGGTGCCACCAGACCAAGCAACAACCCCACCACTGTTGATTATGATGCCAACGCCGCCACACTCACCGTCGGCACATTCTTTGGGGGGGGGGGGAGAGTGGGGAGTCCCATTCCCCAAGACAGGGGAGCAGCCCAACAATTATAGGCCCAGCAACCACAGGCCCAACAAGTCCATACTTTGGACACATCACAATATTTTGATGATGTGGACTTGATGGAGATCAACGATGATGAACCCGAGGAAGCAGATCAGTCAAGAAGAAGTCTGAACCACCACCATCGTTTCTACTAACATTGTTTCTCCACTCCCTCCACTTCCACCTTCTTTCCCTCCACAATGTTTATTCTTTGGATTAGCTTCGTCATCTCACACCCCTAATCAGTACCCAACCATCACTAACCCTGAGAAGCTCTCTAAAGTAGCTAAGTGTTCAATGATCGGCCTATCCGAAGTGAGCTACCATGTGCATTAGTTAGTAAGCCAACACCAGGTGCTCGAGAATAAGGTCCAGCACTAGAGCCAAGAAATTGCACAACAGTAGAAGCTGGCCCAAGAAAAAGAAAAGGAGAGCCAAAATAAGATCCATGATAGCCGGACAGAAGATCATGTTGGCAGAGGTCCAACAACAACTGAAGCACCAGATGGTCCACATCGACCAAGCACAAGATGGATCGTCGAGTGCAATGACAGTTGATGCCTCTCTGGTTAAGCCTGAGGACATACAGTTTTAGGCCCCACAGGCCACAGCCATCCGGATGGAGAAATACGTGCGACTAATCCAGGAACGAGAAGCCAAGAATAAAAACTTTGAAATATCATGCCTACAGAGCAACCACGGGTCGAACTGGTGAACTAGCCGGTGATTCTAGGAATTTCAGACAAAATCTCCCTAGATAACCTGAGGCTACAGTTGCTGCATTTCGGATACAAGTACAAGACCAATGCCGATCTATGCGTACGAGAAAGCACCAAGTATTGCCGATGAATGGCCTTTCTGATGCAGCAAGAATGTTTTTGGGATCGCGGATTGGATCCAATCAGGATCAACCCCAATGAGGCCCTCCAGTCGGAGGAAGACCATGAGATGATGGCCTAGCTTTACTACAGAGCGGCCTTCATGTCTTCGCGATATGTGACGATGATAGAAGACTGGCAGAAAATGGACTTCATTGAAAAGATACGAGAATACTTGGGGTCACTAAACTACGGAAGTAAGCTCTGCTTCCAAGTGTTCGAAGCCTTAGGGAGAAAAATGAGCGAGCGGAAACAGACGGCAAGGTGGCGAGGCGAGCAAGACTCGCAAGAGGTTCTCAAGAGGGCTGGAATGTAGCAGCCATTGAGAAATCGCCATTTATGCGAAACAGTTTTGCGGATAATAAGCACCTGGTTTTAAGAAAGCGAACGAAGATCCACACTTTTCCAAGTGCCAAGCGGAACGACCTCACTTGACATGTCTTGCAGTGGATCCTGCAATAGATTAGGGGTGGATAATGTTAGCAGATTCTAAAAAATCCTCAAGTACCGAGCCAAGTTGAAACACAGAGCATCTGTCACCCAAAACCGAGGAGGACTCATAGGGAGGAGAGTAGAAGAAGCTAAGAGCCGAGCATGAGAGCCGAGGATGACTAAGCTAGGATGACAGACAATTTCTATGTGAGCCTACATGGTGAATCCCAGAGAAGGAACGACCATGTAGGAGCTAGTAATGTTCCTAGGCGATTGTAGACCCCTCTTAAATAAATTAGAGTAAGCCACCTTTTGATGGTGACCTCTAGTGGAAGGGCTATTTTCACATGTAATTTCTAAATTAGTGAAATTTCCACTTAGGCTCCACATGGGCAGCCCTCTTGCTTATTTAAGGGCCCCCCTCTCTTGTGAGGAAGGTTTTGATTGTATTATCATTTCTCTTGCTTGAATAAAGAAGACCTTCCATGTGGTTGTGGCTTAATTAGATTTCTTGCTTTCTCTCTTGCATTGTGAAATGTAGATGTGGACTAGCTTTCTTGTTTTCTTGTTTATGTAATTTCAGCATGCAGGTAAACTATATAGGTTGAGATTGTAATTCTGATCTGTCTTATTCATCAACAATCATGTCCTTGATTGTTCTTGGGCATTCCAAGCATCAAGAAATGGGTGTTTCTTGATTATTGGGATGCTAGTATGCTGTAGGTAGTTAGTTTCTTGATTCTTGTTTCTTGTTGTGTAGTTTAATCTTGTTGTTTCTATGCTTTCTGATTTCTTAGAATAGTTTGGTAGATAGATCTGTAGACTATTTCAGAATGTTAATCTGTGCTTGAGCAAGATTTGGTTGCATGGCTTGTAAAATGTATGTAGTTGGATTGGACGAGACTGTTTCATCCCACTGACAAGCTGGGAATACAAGTGTTGAACTGAGAAATAATCTGCCTGGAAATAGTTCTAAACAAGTGAACCCAACTAAAGAACTAAGTCCTAGAAACAAGAAGAAACTCCCGATTTTAGAGCAGAAACCACCAATGAAGAAGGGGATAAAATAAAGATATAGACCATGTTCACATATTCTGGTTGAAATCTATGAACAGCTTACTACCCAACTATACATGTTCGTCGAGACATATTAGCAATAATAATGAAAGCTTACAAATTTGTTCGGGTAATTTTTATCCCTCAAAATATGGGACCTAATTCGCGACTGACAATCAGTCTAGTTGTTCGCGACAAATTACCTTTCTAATGTTTTGTTGCTTAATGTTTGGCTACGTAATCAGATCAAACGTGATTTCTATCACTAACATTCTATTCATTTCTGATAGGCGTATTTATGCTTAGGGAAAGAGTGAGATAGCTCATTCTGTTGCACACGAACATTTTTCATTCGTGTTCATTTCTTTTTTAGCTATTTTCGTTTCTCAGTCACACCTCTTTTCTCCAACATGGTATCAGAGCTATTTTCGTAGCCTGATAAGCTTCCACAGTAACAAGACTCTACTAACCGATAGAGTAATTGTCTTCTTGTTCTATAATTTCGCACCAGATTTTCATACTTAAGTCACTGATAGTTATTCCTATCACCTAGACTAATCTTCTACATGGATTCCCAAGGGAAAGCTAGTCCTATTATGGACAAGCTTGATGGAGTCAATTACCATATGTTGAAATTTAAGATGAAAATAGTGCTAATGGCTAAAGAATTGTATGATGTTGTTACAGGTGTAGAAGAGAAACCCGAAGCAGACAACGCAGCAATCGCCAGATGGAAGTTGAAAGATGGAAAGGCTTTCGCGCTAATCATCCTCAACATTTTGGATACCCAAATCGGCCATGTATCCGAGGCCCAAACATCCAAAGAAGTCTAGGACATCTTGAGTACACTATATGAAGTGCGAGATATAGCTTCCAAGCTACATCTCAGGAAGAAATTTTACTCCCTCAAGATGGCAAATGGTGATTCCCTGCAGAATCACATCAACCAATTCAAGAACTTGCGGAAGCAAATGGCCACTGTCGGATCTGTCATAGACGATCAAGACGCAGTGATGCAACTGCTTACAAGCTTGCCAAGCTCATACGACAGTTGGGTGATGATCATCACGACGCATCCAGAACTGACTCTTTCGAGAGCCATTACAATGTTGTTGCAAGAAGACACGCGGAGGAACGAAGCCTCAAGTTCCTCAGCTGATTCTCACACTTTGTATACCAACAAGAGCACGACTAAACAAAAGAAGAAGAAAGGCTCGAAGCAATCAAAGCCAGACCAGAAACCAGCACAACACAAAGAATAGTCGAATTTGTAGATGAAGAAGAAGCTATTCTGCAGATACTACAAGCGAAACAACCACGAAATTCAAGACTGTCGGATACTGCAAACAAAGAACAACAGCAAGGGACAGTTGAATCAAGTGGAAAATGCAGGTACAGAAGCTCCACAGCGCATTCAAGAAGCGGATTATGATGTCTTTATGACCAGCCATCAAGGAGCATCTAGCGACAGTTCTTGGTTCCTGGAGGGAACCAATTTGAATTTGAATTTTGGTGGGAACCCCTATTTTATTCACTAACTTGACTCTTAGGCCCTACGACATTAAAAATCCCACAAAAAAGACCTAAAGTCCTTTTATTAACTTGTAACTAATCAATTATCTATGTGATCATCGGGTTGGACTTACAAACAGAGGGTGCCAAATCCCTCTCACTTATTAACTAGGATTAGGATTGCCTCGATATCTGCAAACTCTCCACAATATCCCCTACCAAAACTGGTGGCCGTTCCATGACACCTCATGAAATTTATTATTTAGGGCTCTCGTTGGCCTCTCTTCGAACCTTTATTAGGTGGTATTGAACCTTTTCCATGAATTCCAGGTGCTCCATATTGAAATCGGTCTTGTGCGGAAAAAAGCACTTATTCGCACCGACAATCCAATTCAATGTTGTCCACGCTATAAATTTAGACTCCCAAGATCCACCCAACATCGTGGCTCAATAATACAATCTGGCTATAGGCAATTGGTCTTGGACTTTATTGGACGTCATAGGAATTTTGGATTGAAAGCCAATGTGAGTAAGCAATCATTCCATCTGGTGAAAACTGACGCCAACTTGGTTGAGTCACTCTAAATAGCTGACTCCCTAACAATTAGATCTGGTGAAGTCTTGTAGTCATATCCATAAGCTTGTAGGCTCAGTTGAAGTCTAATGAAATCGACCAATTGTATGATTGGTGGATTATGGGCCAATTTGGGGTATGGATGGTGATTTTATCCACTGGCACACCCAAATCTTTCCATTTATTTATTTGCGGCATCGAAACATAGTATGAATCCACTTGGAGCTAGTGAGGGCTCGCTACATAACTCCTTATTGAATTTGGAGTCTTTTCAAAAACTGATCTGCGCCATGGGAGTTGCTCACCCAATGCGGGTAGCTTATCCAATTCCTTGCCAGCTTCAATCTATTAAGTCCTAAACTTGATAATCCATCCCCCGCTCGAAGACTCATGTGAATGCTTATGTAATAACGTCTAGATCTGTTCCTCGATAATGATCAGCCAATTCCTATCAAATCCAGGTCTAATCCATTGGAAAGCACTCACAAAAGTCATGAAGTACATCCAAGCTACCAGACATCTTAGCATATGTTATGGAAGCAGCCAACCTACCAACATACTTGAAGAATACACAGATGCAAATTGGATAGGATATATCGATACCAGAAGGTCAACTTCTAGATTTGTATTTTTATACAATCAAGGCCCAATTTCATGGAACGGTCGAAAGCAGACCTCAGTAGCATTGTCATCAACCGAATCAGAATACATTACTGCCACGAATGCTACTGATCAATAAGGCAATTTGGTTGAGGCACCTGCTAGCAGAAATCAACCTTCCACAGTCACATCCAACCACCATTTTTTGTGACAACCAAAGCACCATAGCTCTTTCTCTCTCTCTCAATCCGAGATTTCATTCTCGAAGCAAGCATATCGAAATCAGATATCACTATTTGAGAGAGAAGGTGCAAAGCAAGGAGGTATCCTTAGTATACTGCAGGACAGAATCAATGGCAGCAAATTACTTCACAAAGACTCTGTCAAATGAGTGTTGGAATTTGATGCTCAGCCTCAACTTCATTCAATAATGAACATCCTAAAAAACCAGAAACAAAAGACTCAAATTTCTGAGCAGAGGATCGAAAAATTCAGGATCAAATGTTTTAGAAATTTTTGACATTGAATCGACTCGAAAAATTCTATATTTTTTGAGTCAATATTTTTTGAGTCATTGTACATTTTTCGATACTTGTAAATTTCGATACCGTCAGTCTAAAAACCGCCGACCCAACAACTTGACGTTGACAGTCCATCCACTTTGTACATTTATTAACTATAATGAGGTGGTCGTAAAAACTGCAACAAAAGGTTGTTGTAGATATTCTGTAGGATATCAATCCTAGAATCTTCACCAGAAAACTTCTTCTGATTATTTGATTTTCTGTAAGTAGCGTTATCACGGCCAACGTTTGTAAGCTGAAGTTATCACTTCAAGCATTGTACTCACTGTTTGATATTAATCAGAGTGCAAATTTTCAGTCCCACTAATGTATTGTTTCCTTGAGCATTTGCATGAATCATTCGTTTTGAATATTCTGTTGCTGTCTGTTGTGCTTCCGATCCTACACCAAGCTCGCTCATCAGCTTTCGCTCATTTCCAACCGATTTCCGACACTTCCTTGTCTCCAAGGATTGGTGAACATAACAAGTAGATCAAAAAATCTTCAAATCTTTGAGATTCATCTTCTTACCATATAGAACTTCATATGGTGTGATTCCTCCAATGTCTTTGTTAGCCAAAATTAGCACATACAATTGCCTCACCCCAAAATGGTTTTGGTAGAGAAAATTCTAGCCTTAAGACTTTAGCACGCTCATAGAGATCTATTTTCTCTCTCAGCCACCCCTCTCGATAATTATCACATCTTAATACCTTGATCTTAGTATTAAGTTGATTTTCAACTAGAGCTTTGAACTTTACAAATAAATCAAACACCATACTTTTTGAAGGCAAAAGGTAGATCCAAGAAAATCTTGAGTGATCATCAATAAATGACACATATATTTTGGAACCACCATTACATTCTTGTGAGAAGCTATGCACATCCGAATGTATGATTTCAAGGGAGTGGTAGATCTAGAGAAATGATGCTTGTGAGTCTTTGAGAGACTACAAGCCTCACATAGCTTACCACATCTTGACAACTTCTTGGGGAAGTCGAGAGCAAGCTCCTTTGCACACGTTGATTCCATTGCCTTAAAGTTGGGATGGCCCAACATCTTGTGCCATAGCTCCACTTGGGTGATCTCCTCCTTTGCCAAGTTCACACTCTCCATAGGAACATTAGCATCCAATTCAAACAATCTACCATGTTTAAGTCATTTTGCTATGCAATCATCATTCTTAAAATCCTTTTATATAAACTTAAACACAAAGAATTGTTCCAACACCATTTATCCTACACTCTTGGTCACTTTCAGTAAAGATAGACTGTTTAGCACCATTAAAAGAGAGTAGAGTAGAGAAATATTCCTTTTAGAAAGTTATGTTAGAGCTAGCCCCACTATCAATCAACCATGCTTCACTTGAGTTGGATTTGGATGATAGTGATGAGGTATATTCCATCAAGGCTTCTTCATCCTCCTCCTCTTAATGTGCAATGTTGTCTTGTTTGTTCTCTTGTGCATTCTTCTTTTTGAAGCACTCGGATACAAAGCGGCCCTTCTTCCCACAAAAGAAGCACTTAAGCTTGGTCTTGTCCTTTTTGCCTTTGCCTTTTGAACTTGAAGGTCTTCCTCCTTGGCTTCTTCTTGGATCCTTTGGTCTTCTTCTTGCTTTTGAATGAGAAATTGGCTTTCTCATCTCCATCATGCAATGACAAGGAACTCATCGTACTTTTTGCATGAATCATCCTACACTCCTTGGCCACTAGCACACTATGGAGCTTATCAATAGATGAAAAAGTGTCTTAGATGGCAAAACTTTGAACCAAATTTGAGAATTCATCTCCTAAGCCATTAAGGATCACTTGTACTAGCTCATTGTCAAGTAAAGTTGTCTCCAATAGAAGCTAGTTCTTTGTTGAGAGACATGATCCTTAGCACATACTCTTGTGCACTTTCACTACTATTTGTCATGCTTTGCAAGATTTGATTCCTAAGCATGGGGACTCTAGAAGTATTATTAAATTCATAAATTGGTTTTAGTGAATCCCATGCATCTTTGGCCGAAGTAAAAGTGGCTACCTCCTTCAAGAGGTCATTACTAACATTTATTTTTATGCAATGTAATATGCTAGTCTTGCAGTTTTCTTGTATTTGACCAACTCTTGTCCTCCAAGAGGCTCATCCTCTTCATCTAGGACCATGCCAAAGAGATCTTGAAGCACAAATAGTGAATCCATTCTCACTTTGCATTTTGAATAATTTGTAGAATTCAACCTCTCACTAGGTTAAAGAAGAAATGCTCCAATAAACCGCATCTTCCTAATGACTTGTACAAGATTGTACTTCTCGGCCCTCCCCTAGATTCTTTTTCAAAATTTTCTCACTTGCAATTCAGTTGAAACTCACAAGGATTCAAGAAGCAAAACCCTCTTGATCTCAATTCAAAAGAACTCTTAAGAAGGATTCTACAAATGAATGCTCAAGAAAATTGAAATTGATTTGGCTCTTGAAACTCACAAAGGTTTCACTTGATTTGATCACCTCAAATTACACACTCTCTCAAGGATTGAACGGAGATAAGATGATACTGGATTAAAAAACTATCAAATCTAATCAATATTTGAAAGATTAGGACAAACAATGAATCAATCTATGTCCTTCTTCTTGATGATTCTAAAAGATCCGTAAATCAACTTTAAAGGGCTTGTTCTTAGCCTCAATTAATTTGATTCATGAGACAAAGTCAAATCTCATTAATGTCTAATGAACTTTGATGCTTCTTCTATGGTTTGCACCAAAAAACTCATTAAGATGATGTAAATTGAAATTGTTTAGATCTTATGAAAAAAGAGAATTAATTGTAGGTATAGAGGTTCCCACATGTGTGGGAAGTATAGATGTTAACCCTTACCAAGTTTGGCTCACAAATTTTCAAGCAATCACTTGATTTGGACTCGCTCTCACAAGACTAGTTTTCTAGCAACAAATGGATTGATACCATGACATTGTTGAAAGTACAAAGAAAAGGACCATAAATGAATGCCAAAATGATTCACAAGAGTGATTGATTGATTGATCTACCAATTGTTACAAAACTAGCTCTCAAAATTAGATCTAGATTGACAATTTCAATCAAGAGCAATCAATAAATGATCAAATCAAGCAACTCCGAATACATGCATGTGGGGTATGGCCTGACTAGTACGACCTGTGGACAGAGAATGATTCTAATCAAGTTTAGATTGCATCATAAGATCAACAAGCAAATAGTGAAAAAACTCGAGATAGTCAAGAAAACTCCCAAATCTTGATCTTGCACCAATAGTATGGTAGATTGAAAGTACAATATGGATCATCTTCTTGGCTGGCTGAGGAGGTCCACATCGAAATTAATAAAGCATCCTACCACTACAACTATGTTATTCGCTCCAATGGAGGATTTAAAGTCCTCATTGAACCTAAGAGCAGACTATGTCATATTAGTTCCATGTGTTTAGGTGTCAAATTGACATAAGGTTTACCTAAACAAGTCAATCTTACCTAACCATTAGTTTGCCGCTTGGTAGCTCCTTGATTTGAGGAGTTGCCCTAGAATTTAGGAATCATGACCAACTAACGTAACTAATCCCTATGATTGAGATCTAACGTATTTAGGCCTACACACGTGGTACAGTATGGATATATAGTTTATAATTCGAAAAAAAATCACCATAGCATATTTCAAATGAACTAGATTCCAATTTAGCACACTAGGTGAGTTGGTGTATCATGTTGAGTCTCGCCCACTTAGGTTCTCACAATAACACAAAGATGAGAGGAAAAGCCATTATATCTTTACCATGGGCAACAAACATCCATTATCATACATAATGTTTGTCATTTTTGAGATTATATTAGTAAATCTATTTGTGAGACGCGCATTTCAACATCCCATTCATGAGGCCTATGTATTTTTAAGATTCTATGAGAATTAAAGTATTTTCAATATTTCATCCATATAAATTTTCATTTTGAGGGCTGAAAATTACAGCCAATCAAATTTGTAATAAAAATGAAGTCTTATTATAATATTTAATGTATTGTGTAAAATGAGTTTTGACAGTTTAATAAAGAAAATGGAGGAACTCTTTGGGGCAAAAATTTTTGTGGCAAATTTTTTTTACCTGCACATTGCACCTTCCGGATGTGAAGGTGCATGTAAAAACAAAAAAAGAAGAGAAAATAGACGTAAAAACTAATTTCACACCAAGGAAGGACTCGGGCATTTTAAAGGGGGTAGAGGTCAACTCATGTAAGATTTAAGAGTTAATTACACACAAATTTATGAGAAGTGCCAACAGAATTTGTTAGTGATAAAAAGAGGTCTCTTAATCTTGTCACTAGAAATTAGAATCATCTGGAATCTCGATTCTCACCCAATGTAAATAGCTTGAAAAGGGGAACAATTACCAGACGATTTGAACTGGTTCTCAAGTACCATAATGATTTGCTTACAAGGATTCGAACGCCATATTTCATATCTCGTATCACTAGCCAAAACGATCGATCTAAAGTTTAACCCATTGTAACTGGAATTTGGAAAGCTCAACTTACGGTGAACATTATGACATCTATGAAGAGGTTTCCCGACTCACGACAAGGCATATCTGACACGCAGGGCTTCGAGCTGTTTTTCTGCAGACCCGAGAACGTCCGTAGTGGCGATCTTTGAAACTGGACGAATAAACAAACCTTTATAATCCTTATGTTTCCGTTCAATAGCGCAAAAGTCAACAAGAAAAGCTCTGAAGTTAAAAAGCAGGGTAGCTTACGTTACAAAGGACGAAAAAGAAAGCTATCAACCACGAAGTTAGTCTGATTTTGTAATGAATCACAAAAAATTCGTGAGAAATTACATTGTGCACCCATGCACTGAATTCTCGAAACCAGCTCTTTACAGGTTCCCTGCCACAAAAACTTAATTAGTCAAAAGTATCCAATATTTATCATAGAAAAAGGCACATGTTGCTTCAGTGATTGTTTACCAACATTAACGCCTATTCCATACTTCCAGCTGCAGCAGTTGGAAAGTATAATAAACTTTTCTGCCTGAAGGATTCATACTACATAGCATCAAGATTGTTAAAGTATTTCAGATCATCGAACTTTAAATGCAAATCTCATTATGTATTGAAAAAATCAAATCATCTTTGCTCCAATATTGTTTGTCTGTGTAACAGCGAAAATACATAAACATACAGCCGAGGAAATAGGAATCAGAAATAGTCTGATTTGTATTCACACAATCTTTTTTTTTCTCTCTTTGTGTTCACAGAGCAACGGATCTCTCTCTCTCTCTCTCTCTCTCTCTCTCTCTCTCGTACGCTCTTTCTTCTATTGTCTTTTTGTTTTGATTTTGTCATTGCATAATGCTTCCTTCCTTTCGAGATACGTTTCTGGTAGAGTTTGTATATCATTCTGAGAACGACCGTCAGAAGCTTTCATATTTTTTCTTAAGATATGTCGAACTGGGCAAACACAATTTAAGTAATTATGTATCAGCTGATTGATTAACGAAGTTATTCAATATTGCATTTTCGACACTATCCAAGTACCACCTCACAGCTCATAAAATGAGTTTCGCAAAACACAGTGTCGGATGATTACTTGAGCATCTTGAATATCCTCATGAGCATCTGCAGCAAAATTTTGCCATTCCTGACTGATTTGATCCATTTGCTGCAAACAAGTTTGCACTTCTAGCTGCCAAAACACAGGCGCAATTATTTCGTAACGTGCAGAAGATGAAAGAAAGAGAGTGACGTAGTTAATGCGTGTGTGTAGAAAGCTGAGTCACACTCACATAACTTATGATAACAGGACACAAAGCCTTTATAGCAAGTACGAATTATTTTCATATCTGTCACATCCCACTAGATAAATAGACAGTGAAGTCACTCTAGTTTTTTTTTTTTTTGCAAAGTCACTCTAGTTTTAAATTATCAAATAACTTATATCGGTTGTCTAGGATGATATTTTAAATGTTTATATCGGCAGGCGCATGTAAGCTATTGCTTTCCGATAAGTAAGCGTTAATGATAGGTCGATTTCACCTCTCGGATTGTTAATGATTAGAAAAGAGTTTCTCATCGTATGAAATAAGTCGAATTGTGGCGCTCAATGGCACATCTATCTCATGTAACATGTCGAGAAGCCACCTTATTACATAATTAGAGAAGCGTTCTGCAGACTGCGGTTGTAATACGTAATAAGATTTATACTTTTTTTCGGTCTCTTGCAGCCATACCAGGAATGTGCTAAATCCGATAATACTGAAGACTCGTCAAGCACGCTATAACAAGCTAGGGCATCTCTGTGACTTTGTCTAAGACCATAACGAGGTATCAGTGTGAATATTGAATTCTAAGATGTTAAAAGTAGGTTCACAACGCTCCTCCACGTCCTCGTTGTAGATGTTCCGTTTTGTTGCAAAACCGTGAATCAAGCAGCGTGAATCAAGCATCCTGTCACGATGGACACTTGGCCATCCACGTGGCCTCACTTAGTGCTATAGGATATAGCACATTAACAGATTTGTAAAAAATCAGTAGGCTGCTAGGAATAGCAGCCTAGCACTAGCAGATTTGTAATATTTGTCTGCTATTGTAAGATTTATAAGAGGTTAAGTAATTAATTTGATTTAGTTTAGCAAGCTGCCAAGCACCCTGCAACAGTATACCATTTTTGTACATATATTCTGAGAAACGTGAATGCCTTGAACCTTCCCCTGCCTTTGTGACACGCTTTAGGCTTTAGCCTTCCTTCCTGAGACTATGAGCTAGAACCTACTCCTGGAACCAGTTACTAAGTAGGGATGGATATAATCTCAACATGCAGGATCGTCACTCTCTACCATTTCTACGATACACCTACATAGCTAATAGGTCACATAATTATTATCTATCTAACTTAGCTTCAAGCTAAATCCAGTCTACTTGATAAGTGAGAAATAATTGTTAGAATTATCATAGTAGTTTTACAGATACTACACAAATGCTTTCAGCAACGAATTGATAATTTAGAATCAGAATCACATGGGATCAGACAACGATGCAATATGTACTGCTGAATCCAAAGAGACGCTCCGAATACAAAATGTGGATTCAAAGGTACTTCAATCCTGTAGTCAACTGGGTGCAGGTAACGTAGTACGTGCAATGAAAATTATAATTCTAAGTAGGAAATTCTTGAGCATTCTGATTTAGAATAAGGATAGAATTTAAATAATGATTCACTAGGACCTTCGTCCTCTTTGCAAGCCTGGCACTGGCTGCCTCCATTTCCTTGATGACACCAATGTAATTATGATCCACATCCTTCCGCAAAAGCTCGATTCGAGAAGAAATAGTTGATTTGAGCTCTTCAAGATCGGTTTTCTTGGTAGCAGTAGAGGGGCGTTGCTTGCCAGGGCTAAGAAGGTTGGCAAGCGAGGGGCAGGGCGACGGGGCAGCGAGAGCCGGGATGCAAGCAGGCATGGCGGAGGAATTGCGCCTGCGTCGTCGCGAACTCATCTTCACGGTCTCTGGTAGTTCTTTGCCAGAACTTCCTCTGGTTTGCAGAATATGAGGGATTGAGTGGGGTCGTGTCCTTTCAGGGAGCGGAAAGCCAAAGTTGGGGTGGGAGGGGGGTCTGGTTTTAGCAATACCCGTCATTTTAAGAAATATGAGAATGTGCATGAGGACAATGGACATCTTAGTCATAATTCTGAATAAAGAAAAACATTATGCCTAGATTAGGAGAACATATTTTGAACCACCATGTATTGACATCGGTGGGCTCCAGAGTTAAAGGTCGGCTCTTCCTCACCGTGACCTATCTCACCCTTTAACAGATGAGGGTGTATAGTAAGCATGGTCCTATGCTCGTCAAACACTCTAGCATGATCATAAAGTGGCATGATGGTATGTACACTTGAAGGTGTTTTTTACATCATTGGATGAGGGTGGGACCCGACATGCACACAAAGCCATGGTGATGAAATTTACGCTCCTCCTCACATGTGCATGTGCATGTGCATGTGCACATTCTATCCATTTAATAAGAAATGTATTGTTCTCATAAAGAAATAAAAGTTTGTACTTGGTATTATGTACGAAAAGGTCATTCCTTTCGAGCCTTGTGTGCTTGTACCATGCACATTATGTCAGAATGAGCATTTCGATAAAACTCACATTTGGTATGCAATAGGAGGGAGCTCACATTAGAATATGATGGAAGGTTGAGATCTTGAGAAAATCACAAGGCTCTAGAAAAAAGAGTGGGTGGGTGGGTGGTTTGATGCTTTGACAACGATGGAGGGCCCCAGTGCATAGGGCCTTCCCCAATGTGTATGAGAGTCTTTTTATCAGTTTTTATTGGAATTGTTAGAACGTTCATGAAGGCATATGAGTGTCTACCTACATGAACATTCCGCCCAAATGTGGATGTGCTACATGAAAACTGTATTGTGGACTAGATAATGTTTGTTTGGCAGTACATTGTCGACATTATAAAGACACATTGTACCCATTGTACGAGGGGGGGTGGGGGCTTTATTTTAAGAATTATCAGAATGTGCATGAGGACAATGGACATTTCAGTGGCTACCAAATGAATGTTCTCATAATTCTGAATTAAGAAACATTATGCGTAGATTAGGAGAACGTATTTTGAACCACCACTGTATTGACATTGGTGGGCTCCAGAGTTAAAGATTAGTTTCTTCCTCACAGTGACCTACCACACCCCTTAACAAATGGGGGTGTACTATGTAGTAAGCATGGTCCTATGCTCGTCAAACACTCTAGCATGATGGTAAAAGTTGCATGATGGTATGTACACTTGAAGGTGTTTTTTACATCATTGGATGAGGGTGGGACCCGACATGCACACTAAGCCATGGTGATGAAATTTATGCTCGTCCTCACATGTGCATGTGCACATTCTATCCATTTAATAAGAAATGTATTGTTCTCAGAAATAAATAAAAGTTTGTACTTGGTAGTATGTATGAATGGTCATTCCTTTCAAGCCTTGTGCTTGTACTATGTACATTCTGTCAGAATGAAAAGAATTCGAACATTCAAGTATGTTTTCTTATAAACTGCTTATTTGATTTGTATTTGTCATTTAAGTTTGATTTGCAATTGATAACATGGATTATTAAATCATTAAACATAATTTGAGTATTATATGTTTGTTGCAAATCATATTTGGTGGCAGCGAACTATTTAACAGATCGTTCATGCATCAGATCATCTTTAAGTTATGTTTTACCAAGAAAGTCAGCAAAGGCAATGATGAGAAATGCTCGGTTTGAAAAAATAAAAAAAGAAATTGTAGAGATTGTTTTGAATAAGGTTCAATCATACTTGGATGCAAATGTGATAGTGGGTGCATGTGATGTTTCTGGAATTAGCAGAAATGCTTATTCTACTTTTTTTTAGAATAGTTAAAGAAGCTTTTTCTCAAGTGATGGACACAAAATGAGAATTTGCAAGAGCATGTGATTGGAAGGTTTGTCTATAAATCTATTTTTTTTAAGTGAACAATTTTAATTTGTACGATAATTGATTATTATTTTAATTATAGTCAACATGTGGCAATATCGAAAGTATAGTGCAATGTGGGCATATGGTCATCAACATCGCATTGAATCGATTGATATGAAATGATGAGCTTATAATTGTGGTGTGATGGCATCTTTCCATCAAGAAAGTCGGAGTAGTGCTCGAGATCAAAGTCCAATTTCTAGAGAGCTTGAGAGCTTGATTATGTAGGAACCATACAAGCCATATATGAGGTGTGTTTTGGTGAAATGGATAAATATTTTTTTTTTGAAGTGAAATGGTTCAAAATCAACTATAGAGGCTCAAATGCTACCGCAAAAAAAGATCGTAGTGGATCGATTCAACCAAGACTTTAAGCATAGACACATTGGTGTTGCCTCTTCATTGTGAACATGTGTGCATGAGTTTCACATTTTTTTTTGTTTTGTCGATTGTAACCAATGTTATATTAAGCATCTACACTACTTTTTCATTATATCTATTTATTGTGAATTACAATTTGGTCATAACAAATCTCTAGTCTTAACATTGCTAAATGTGCAGGTATTTTTTCAACCATATCAACTAAACAAGAATTGGTGGTATTGTTCAAGTTAAGCCACGCTCAAGACATGTATTTGAAAATGAAGGTGTAGAAAAAAGGTGTTTTTTACATCATTGGATGAGGGTGGGGCCCGACATGCACACTAAGCCATGGCGATGAAATTTACGCTCTTCCTCACATGTGCTTGTGCACATTTTATCCATTTAATAAAAAATGTATTGTTCTCAGAAAGAAATAAAAGTTTGTACTTGTTGGTATTATGTACGAAAAGGTCATTCCTTTCAAGCCTTGTGCTTGTACCATGCACATTCTTTCAGAATGAGCATTTCGATAAAATTCACATTTGGTATGCAATAGGAAGGAGCTCACATTAGAATATGATGGAAGGTTGAGATATTGAGAAATCACAAGGGTCTAGAAAAAGAGTGAGTGGGTGGGTGGTTTGATACTTTGACAACGATGAAGGGCCCAAGTGCATAGGGCCTTCCCAATGTGTATGAGAATTTTCTAATCAGTTTTTATTGGAATTGTTAAAATGTTCATGAAGGCACCTACCTACATGAACATTCCACCCAAATGATGTGCTACATGAAAACTGTATAGTGGACTAGATAATGTTTGTTTGGCAGAACATTGTTGACATTATATTGACACATTGGACCCATAATGTGAAAATTAATTATGTTTAAGGCCCAAGGTCTAGGAAAATGACCAATATCCATGGTAAGGTCCTCCTAACACCTCACTAGGTTCCCTACCTCCATCCAAGGCACGTGGAAGCCCAACCACACATATAAATACTTTTCCACTTTCCAGTAGGAATATCTAATGGATGTAATAACCAGCCAGCAGCGGGTTTGTGACTTAATGGAGAGAAGCATTCCATTCTCCGAGCTTCGCCATAAATTACGTGCCCAGCTTTGTTCATCAAATGTTTTGCACCTTTTTTGCTCACTAGCTTTTAGGCATTGGTCCTAACCACAAATGGATTCTTAGGATTGCCAATGATCAAGATTGGTGTTGTTATCACACTTTTCTTAAGCAACTCAAAACTATTATTCATATCCTCCGTCCACACCACTAGTGGACTCCGGCTAAGTTTTTAAAGTCTTTCAAAGCTTGACTGAGGGGAAATGCCATCGTAGAAAACTGGGGTACATGCTGATGGAAAAATCCCATGAAACCCAAGAATGACTTGATTTCTTGAACCGTAGTAAGAATTGGCCATTCAATAACCCTTCGGATATGATCAGCCTCTATTTCTATACGACGTTCGAAAATCTTATGCCCCAGGTATGATAACTCTTTAGCAAAAAGTCACACTTAGAATCTTTGGAAAAGAGCTTTTCTTTTCTTAAGTTGTCCAAGACAATCTTAAGATGCTCTTGATGTTCTGCCAAGGTCTTACTAAAGACTAGGATATCATCCAAGAACACTACTACAAATCTTTCCAAATATGGCTTGAACAAATAAAACCCATCTTAGGTATATCCTCTACCTTAATGCAAATTTGATGATACCCTGATCTTAGATCTATTTTAGCAAAGTACCTTGCACCACCAAGATAATCTATCAGGTCATCCATTCGTGGTAGTGCATACCTATTCTTAGCTGTAACTTTGTTCAACTTTTCCATTCCATTGTTAACTCTATGTACAAGATAGGCTGATTGTAAATACCAACATGGAGATTGTTGATGCACAGGTAAAAGGATCTTTTCACATTTTTTATTTACATGATGGCATGGAGTTTAAAATTATATTGAATTGTAATTTAACAAATTTTCGCTGTAATCTTTCAGTCTTCGCAACAAGACGATGCTTTCAGATGCGGACAATGTTCCATTTGGAATGTTAAATCATTCTTGGATTGGTATATGCTGCAAACTCCAAATGCTAATATACATGAGGTAAATTTCTCAACTTCTAGTATCCTGATGATATTATGTGAACTTTGTGTAATTATATATTTTTTTACACTGGCTAATACATACACTCAATGTTTTAAATTTTAGTTCCAATGTCCTGAAGTATCAACAAATGCTATTCATCAGTTCTGACACGAAATGTTGCAAATCCTACTATCCTCTGCAAGGCCCTACAAGCATGAAGGTGCTGCGAACGAAGCTGCCCCGGAGGTGGATAGTGAGGTTGTGGTGCTTGAGGATCTACCTCAAGCACTTATGATTGAAATGTAAATATAAAAATACAATTACAAATGTATAGAAAGATATCATCACATGATGATGCATAGAAAAGATAGGCAAACAGAAAGTTGGCTATTATTGAAAGCCACAAATATTTTATTTTGATTTTAAGAACAATGTCCATTTTCCAAAAAACTAAATACTATTTGTTCGACAAAATCTTGAAGTCATTTGAGACAGCTTTTTATTGATTTTTCATTGTTGCACGTCTACCATCCCAATGTTTATGCGGTTTCGACAATTTCTATGCTTATAATTAAATCCTTGCACTATATGTGATTTTCTTGTCTTGGTCTTACCTGTACATCAAAAAAACTTGTTAAACAATATCAACATTGAGATTATTTTAACTGCAATCGCAAAATACTGAAAACACTGAAACCATAAATAAAATCATTAAAAGTCATTTCAAATGTGTATTAAAGAAAGCACACATACGCTTACCAATCTCTCATTGACTCAAAACAAAAGTATTCAGAAATATCATATTGCAACAAGGTAAGCTATCATCGAATGTGATCGAGTGTCCTCCTCCACCTCAATTGTTGTAAGAGTAGAATCATTTTGCTTCACTTGGATTTCTATTTGATCTTGATGATTCATTGTCCCTCACTTTTTCAAATTTAAGACAGGTAGAAAAATTAGCCAATAGGATTTGAGGCCAATCCACTATATATAGTGGTATATTCGAATCATTTGTACATGTTCTCTTCATTTCAATACAAGCAGGTTGGCCCTCTTATGAAATGGATATGGAATGTCCTTGCTCTCCATCTTTATGTTCTGTTGCCCAGCAAGATCTTATAAATTAGTTAATACTCACAAAAATACAGAAATGAGTACAGTCCACCGAAGAGATTAGAAATGGTTTGTGTGTGGTATTACTGAAAAATGGATTTAGTCATAAGTTTAGTTCTGAAATAGATTCAAATAGTAGTGTGATAGCGCAAGTTCCTTAGGCATCAAAGACAGCCATGATCTATTCAGAAGCTGAGGAATCGTAGATGTCCGTGTTCTGACCAAAGTGAGTGAACAATTGTTATCAAACAACAATGAAGTACATTCAAATCACAACAAGCATTCATCTACATTATACACAGATAGAAAAGTGTGTTGCTGCTATATTACACTGAAGCACAACAAAATAGCAGTTACAACCAGAATGACAGTGTAACTGGGAGGCTCAAAATCATTCGTCTTATAGACGGAGCATCACGTAGAGTGTGCCTGGATGATCCATTTATAGAATTCATCCATGTATTAATTACAGTAAATATTTGTCACCTAATTAGGTAAGTCGTTGTACTTGGAAGTATTTGGCTTGCCACAATTGTACATGGTATATACGGTCAACAAATCAGGGAATGTTGATGCAAACGAGGACGCTGCAAATCTCTCACTTCACATTTTACGTGAAGTGGCTTTCTCTCACTTCACAAATTCTGGGAAGTGCTTGGAACGTTCCTCGTTGAAAATAGATGACTGTCGGGATTTTTCTCTCTTCGAGATTTTTCAAAAAAGCCGACAATGCTTGTAACAATGCGAAGGTGCCCTTAAAAAGACAAGTGTCTTTAAAACAGTTTAACTTCTTCAAAATAGTTAAAAGGAAGAAGTTGAAGCCAAGTGTTGCATTTTTCGAGAAAGTGCGAAAAAGCCGACACTGTCACATTTCGGGGAAATGCGAAAAAGCCGACACTGTTGAGAAATAGTCGAACTGTTGAACTATGCTGAACTGTCGCATTTGGGAAAAGCCGACACTGTCGCATTTCGGAAAAAGCCGACACCATCGCATTTCGAGAAAAGTCAACACTGTCGCATTTCGATATAGAGGACGAAAAGAATAGAAGACACAAAAGTTCTGCATGAAAGTCTGCCAACGAGCAGAACACATCAATTGAGGTGAGCGTCAGGTCGCAAACGAACGAGACACTGAATGACTCACTGAAAAACATAAAACAGAAAATACAGTCGTTCTCTTCTCCATCTCATCGTTCACGTCGTCTTCTTGATTGATTCTATCATGATCTATGATCTGTAGTCATTTTCTTAGGGTCATTAGATGAGTTCTCAATATCAAAAAGACCCTTTGTAAAGATACTTTTATTTTATTTTTTAGTTTCGACCGTCACCAGGCCCAATCAAAATGCGCAGATTTGAAATCTACGTAACGTAGTTCAAATTTACTAATAAATAAAAATGCAATATAGAAAACTTTGAAATTTGTGTCCGGGCAGCATGGACGTATCCCATTGGTTTCTTCTTCCTGCCCGACACGTGCTAATCTGCCCGACGTCAATACCTCAAGTTAAATTTACTTGACTATGCTGGTTAGTATAATGAAATTTTCTAACTATACTAGTTACAGTTATAGAAATATAGTATGTACAGTTACATAAAATATGGTATATGCAGTAACTGTGACTATGTTGGCATTCACATTAGATTAAATGTGATACGAACAATTGAAATTAAGTATCATCTCAGAGAGATTTTTGGTGCCCAAGCTTTGAAAATAGCAATGGCAAGGAGACCCAGATCTACAATCGAGCCTGTGATTCTTTACAATGAGAAAGATGAAGCTGATAACTGGAAGCCAACAAAATATACAAAGAACTCATGGGTATTGCTGCATTCATCATCAAAAGACAATTTTCGACAAAAAAAAAAAAAAGAGCAAAAATGACTTACAAATCTTATTGGAAAACAGAAATTTTGGAGTTTAAGACTACCCCGAGAGGTCAATCTATATCATAAGTCTTAGTACAACATGTATATATGCATTCAAAAATCAAAGTACATGATATCAATCCTCATGATCATCAAAAATATAATTGTAAGTATATCAAAACATATGCACTCTACCACAATCATAGGTGATTTTCTTTATTGATGCTCTTCAGATTATGATTTAAATGCTTCAACATTGTTTTTTTCTTTCAGATTTATATCCATCATGCATAAGTGAATGGGAGCCCGCACAATCACTTGCAGGAATATTAGACGTGATTCACTCTGATGTTGGAAAGCTGCAATACAAAGGAAGAAGTCTAAAGGAACTTGCAGATTGTGGTATCTATTTTTATGAGTCTTTATATACGCCACAAACAGATGAAAGTTTTGGCAAGCTCGAAGCAATTCCATTGCCTAGTTTCCAAAGTGATGAGTGGCCTACTCCTGACAGCATTGTTTCTGAATCCTTGAGATGCAAGCTACTCATTGATATTAGAAATGCTATGAAGATAAGCACATGCTCGAAAATTGTTCACCTAAGTTGGTTTATCTCATTACGTATATTTGTTGATTTTTTCTCGAGTGCTAGTGTTCGTAGGACACCAACTTCATTTGTTTGCAAGGATTTATCAGATGAGACTTTGTCAAATCTCATGGATCAAGGCTGGGATAGTAAAACAAATAATGACATAGAATGCAGGATTGAAAAGTCCTCAATGATCTTTCGTTATCATATCGAAAAGCAAATGCTCAGTCTCACATTTAGCTACCAGAGATACAAGAAAATTGAAGGTACATGGCTACCACTGGATCAAGACTTTGAGCTAAATGGTCACACAAACCAAATGGAGATAAGCATTATCTACAATGAGGAATATTTGACTATGGTTGAGGTGGAAGAGCATTGGAAGTTTGATTTTATCAGAACAGAGCTCATGCTATTACAAACCAATCTACCAACATATTTCAGATTTATCATCAACGAAAGACTCATAAGTACTTTATATTTATTGCCATTTCAAAATAGAACAAAATAATAGAAAATGTCATCATTTACAATTGCACATTCATATATAGATTCGGATGATTATCTTAAATTTGAGAAAGACATATCCGATGCTATAGATACAATTGGTACTCCTTTTTGTTTTAGACTAGATGAACTTGATTTTAGTATTAATTTTAGAGTTCTAGATTGCTTGGATCTTAAAGACGGACGGTCTTCTATCAGTGATCCTGTGATAGAGTCCGGGCTTACACTCTTGCAATATGACATTGCAAGAGATTCATCCAATGAGTTGCTGGTGCTGAGTAACTTTCTGCTTCAGGCCTTCAAGGAGAATAATGACACACTGTCACAGTGTCTGACAAGTGGATTCACACCAGCAACAAAGTATCTGCTCATCCCTTATCATACGAAGTAGGATATATTAAATGCTTCCTGTTATTCTATGCATTAACATTGGCATTGTCAATGGAAATAGTTCTCAAAATTGCAGCTAAAGAAATTTCAATCTTATTTTGCAGTGACCACTGGAGTTTAAACCTGATCTCTATTAAGAGATCTGTAGATAATAATATTAAAGGTTTTTGTGTCAAGATGAATTCGGCAAGAAATACGCATAAGGGTGTAGATATATACCTTCCATATCTAAGTAAATATATTCCTACAGATGTTCCCCATTCTGTGGACTGGCAGATCGTCAGTTTGGAGGTAAACTTTGTCTTTCTTAATAGCATTTTGAAATCATTATTCTAATGTAATTGTTTCATTGTAATTCATTCTATTTCATAATTGATTTCTTGTGTACTGAATTATTTTGCAGTCAACCCAGCAAAATGATTCATTCAGTTGTGGGTGGTACACATTATACAATGCGAAGTTATTTTTTGAGTGGTTCAACCTTCAACAAGATGTTGATATTTCTAAGGTAATAAATTCTATTTATTCTTATTTTGGAATCATGATTAGTTTTCTATTTTGTTGATGTTTTTGGCCATTACTAATACATGAATGTTCTATTTTGCAGTTTACACTTCCTTAGTACACATCAAGCCAGGTGTACAGATTTAGACAAGAAATTATCCTGAGTATACTGGCTACGGCAAGGCTTTAGCCTCCCGTTATTGATGATGGTGCAAAGGATGATGTAATTATACTAAATTAAGATCAGAACAAATATAGATAGCATAGAACAAAAATACATGTATAGAATTCATACAAAAATATACATTGATATATCAAATGCTGCTCCAGTTTATGAATTTAGGAGCACAAAATACATGTCCTGATGCCCAACTTGGGCTTTCATTTATTGAATGAAAGAGTGTATACACATATTTTTACTAAAGTTTGTTTGAAACTATTGTTCTCCCACAATGGTAATTGTTGTAGGTAGATCTTTGCAGCACGTTATCAGCTCCTGTCTTTTTCGCATCTGTGACATGGCAAGGAGGAGGAGGAGGTGGATGTGTAGTATCTATAGGAATTAAAGGGGTATCCAAAATAGATGTAGCTATATTTACAGCATTATCAACAGTATCGTTATCTACAATGGATTCCGAGTTAGGCTTCACAGAATCTGTGGTGTCTACCCTCCTTACTTTCTTCAGAGCTCTCTTGGGGGCTGTCTGCTTCCTAGGACGCTTCGTAGGAAGATTACTCCTATCTAGAGGAGTTGGTCTAGGAGTAGCAGGCTGAGATACGTGTAAGCTACAAGACCTATCCCTCATTCTCATCAGGAGCTGAAAATCCTTGGGCATTATGGTGACTCTCTTGGAATGGATTGCAAGCAAAAAAGAATTCTCAAAAAAAAGGCTAATGTAACCTTCAGCAGCCTCCTGAAGGCACTGAAGAGCACTGGGTCTGAATCTAACTAGCTGTCCGAGATCATTTCTTGTTATGTTTCGAACAGCACGGTAGAATGGAGCTCTTGGAATCAACAGAGCTCTTGATCTCTGATACTTGTGTATCTCAGAGAGCCACATGCTGCGGTTGAGCGTTCTAGGTCTAGCGGGTGGTGTAATGGCAACCGTAGGGGTTGAGGATGAGCCAGGAGAGAAGAAGTCCCTCCTTGTCTGCTTTCTCCTATCCATGGACGTGTACTATGGGATAACGGACTTGTGCATGACGGTCAGGATGAGCAGGGAGGCATGATAAAGACCTCGCAGAGGACCGATATGTACGGACAGAATGTACGATATATCGGACCTGTGCGAGCCGAATATAAGAGAGAGCGATTAGTTTTGAAGAAAGCCACACAAGTGCGATACGGAGAGACACGTAGGCAGATGTATCGGACCTGTGCGCATGGAAGGCGGTAGGAGGAATATTGATTGTGAAGGACGTGCACAAGTGCAATATGCGGAGTGAAAAAAAAAGTGAAAAAAATTCATCGAAGTTTGTGATTTTATATTGCGGTCCGCACATGCGAAAGAACGTCCTGTCACACATGTGGGAGTTGTATGGACAAATGCAAGAGCGACACATGTCACCCTGTCACATTACATGTGTGGGATTTGTATGAGCAAATGCGAGAGCGACACGTGTTGTCGAGCAAACGAATGAACACGCGATACGTGTTCAGGTGTCATTTCACATGTGTCCAGGTGTCACCTCACACGTGCCAGTGCCTTTAGTGCAATTGAAAGTAGACACGTGTCCTTTGTTTGTTGGCCACACATGCAAAAATTTAGTATAAATGGCACAAAAACCAATTAATTTTTTACCTTTTCCGTTCTCAAAATTCACGGCATATCGCTCTTGTGTGCGCGCATTGTTGTATGTTTGCTTGCAACGATACCTACTTGCGCACAAGTGCGATATTCGGTATCTGTTTGTCGTACATATCCCTCTTGTGCGCCATCTTGATAGTTAGTTTTGTTTCAGTTCTCCCTTGCACACAAGTGCGATGTTCACGTTACTGCCATGGCCTCTTCCTCAGGATCCTCATGAGATTCAGGCTTGAGTTCATTTCTTAGTGAATTTGGGATTACTGAAAACCTAGACTATTTCCATAGCCTATTCAGGCCATATCTATATGTTTTCAGGACTACACAACCAAATTCTGACGTATTTTATGAACATTATGTTAGATTCAGAGATATACTTAGTAAGCCTATTTTTTTCAATTTGTTTGTATATTATATTATTGCTGATTTATGTTTGGTATTGATTTTGATGATGAGGAGGGACTTATGACCGGTGAAGAATGCTTGACTAAGACTTTATCAAATATAGCTGAGGATGGGCGAGGCAAACCATCCGATGAAGAATTCACGGCATTTCAATCCCAGATGGGCTTCCCTCGTCCATCATTAATGCATTTCACTGATTATTCAATTCAGTATATGTTCATTATATTGATCATCTTGATCTAGTTGCTGCTGATGATGAAGACTGTGTAAGTGTTTAAACTTCTTTGCATTAGAATGTTTTTAATCACTGAATGTGTTTTTGCTAACATATTTCCTATTGCAGGATGCTCTTATAATAGATGATTTTGTTGCGAGACGAGGTGGTTTCAGACAACACACATCCTCGTTCCAGAGGGATAGTGGACTGGGCCACTATCTTAGGCATTTCCTGAAGAATGAGATCTGTATTGCTCATTCCAAGCTGAGCTCAGTCGGGGAGAGTTTATAATGGCAGTTAAAGCTTTATCATTTTACCTAGGAGGACATAAATTTGTTAAGACAAATAAGGTCATTTTTTGTCCAAAAGATCTTATGTTTTGAACATTTTAGGCTTTATTGATGGGAAAGTTCCTTTAAGGAGCTCCCATTATTCATTGTATTCCACTTATATTAAGCTTAGTGGAAATAAGAATAATGCACATCTATTAGATGCATACGCTAGCAGAGAATTTCTTCATGACAATACTGCCATAGAATCTAACACAAGATCTGATGATGAATAGTTGACACTTTGTATTTTGGTATAATACAATCAATACATTTACATTGAGTATTTCTCCTCTCTTGTTCAATGAATTTGCAAAGCAATTCTGAACATGTCATGATTTGATGACAATGATGATCTTCTACTCAACAATCATCTAACTTTCTCTTCCTGTATGAACTTGCATGCTTTTCTAAACTTGTTGTAATGTGTGGACTTCAACTCCGCGGTAGGACCACTGAAACAATTGACAAATGTAGTTTTGTTTTTCATTGGTTCCTCCATGTTGTGTATTTCGATGAAATGCTGCTCGTGCTTGCCAGTGTGACTTCTCCATCCCTTGTGATGACCATACACTCAAGCTTCCATACGTATTTGCAAAAAATGTTGTATGATCTCTTAGTATGTGTTGCATATGTCAAAATCATAATGTTAGTCTTATGTTTGGATCTAAATATATATGAAAATTTGAAAGCATTTTGAAAATTTTATACTAACCATGTAATGAGTGATGTGATCTTCTCCCCATGCTTTTGATATTGCATTAACAAACTCGACACAAGTCCTTTGGACAACTTTCTTATCAATATCAGAGTTTTTTTTTTCTTAAAATAGCAATCATACTATCAAGCTTTTTCCATACATCAACTTTTAGTACTCTGGTTTTGTCGTCTTTCTCGAAGTCCTGAGTGGCAGCAATAATATCTATCTAGACTGAGTGTTGAATATTAGAAGCCTTACCAGTATGATTTGATAGGAAACGACATGCTTTTGCTCCTCCTATGATTGGCTTAGTTGGCATGTTCCCATTCTTTCCTGAAAGCTTGTCATCTTTTTGAATTTTGACATGTCCTTTATGGAGTCCTGCTTTTGATAAAACATCTTCTAATCGATAGCTTCCTTTGCTAATGATGTTGGCTTAGTACCAAGCAAAAACTATATGAAGATAAATGATCTTTTCTATTAATCTAACTTCTGCATGAAGAGTGCAAACATGCACAGTTTTTAAGGGGATAGGCAGCACAGGCTTCAAGTTTGGATCTGCATATTCTCTAGTAATTCTTGTACTCCTAGTTACATCTTTTGCCATTTTCATGCAGTACAAACAAGGGTGTTTTGATGTAGCACCGTGAGAGACATTATACATACATTTCAATGTTTTCAAATCACCTGCTAAGTGCCATTCAACATTGAAGTCTCCAACTCTTGGAACATTGAGAAGTCCTCCATCCATAAGGTCCTTGATGATCCTAGGATAAGATGTCCTTGAGAATATCCATGATAATATATCACGGTCCTCTTTCAACACCTGTCCAAAGAATTAATCAGACTTAGTTTACAATGTATTAATACTATTCAATGAATGTAATGTAATAATGAGGCTAGTTACCTGAAACGCTGCCAACCACCATATATCATTTTCTGACTAGACACTGAATCTGAAATCTTCTTGGTTCTCTGTTTGTGATAGGGCACCATTCATGAGAGTTATACTAACCCTCTCCATCTTCTGCCCTTTCACAATTTCTGACTCATCTAACTTAAGTACTATGATTATTTTGCCATTCACCTTTTCGTAGGTTATATCATAGAATGGGACGATGTATCTCAGCAAGTAATTTAGATCAACAAATAAATTGTTCGATGAATTATAGAATATCGATCTTCCATCAGTTTCATACACCTCCTCAATATGAAATGGAGTTCCAGTGATCTTATGCATACTTGTGTTAATGTATCCCTCTCTTTCTTCAAGTGATATGTCCTAGGGATTGGGACTTTTCTAATTTGAACTTGCTTAAAAGCTTCTCTAATTTGTTTAAATATTGTTGCATATGCTTCTCTGCTAATACCTGCAAAGTCACAAGCATCCTAAACTATAGTCTTATCTAAAAAATTTTGAATGTCCACCATCAAAGACTCTGCTATTTTACACTTTACATTTGAGATGTGCAGCATACAAGCACATTTCAAAGGAAAAGAGAAGCAAGCTCGATGACAAATCCGAGCAAACAATCATGGTCGGCTACTCGAACGGAACACATGTGTACAGACTCTACGATCCAACCATGAAGAAGGTTGTTTCGAGCAGAGATGTGAAGTTTGACGAGTCCACATTCCCTGGACCGAAAGACGAAAGGGGCCATGAGATCTTCACACTGCTGCCTATTCAAGAGGGAGATCGAGGACAGTCATCAAATCAGAATGCAGGACCCCAGACTCCAGAGTAGTAGGAAACAGATGCTAGAATAGAATGTGTCATGTGATGCGTAGTCAAGTGTCTGGGATCCTGTAAGGGCTTCCGCACAAAAGATAATTTGAAGATAGAAAATTTTTCGCGATAAAGAGGATGAAGAGGGCGAACACGAATCAGTTCCACACACGCGCTCCCGCGACAAATTTGCTCACGAAGCCGCTCGACAAATCACTCTTCGCAAGATAGAGAAAAACAATTGGATTGAATATACAAAGTTGCAAGGTTCAAGAGGGAGTGTCAGAAATTGTGAACTCCTGCAACTTTGTCGCGAAGGTGACAAATTGAATTTGTCGTGAAGGTGACGAAGCGAAATGAAGCGAAGGGCGAACATACCCCGAAGACCGAAAGAAAAGTATTCAAGATTTTGCCCAATGAACAAATGACGAAACACACTAGAGGAAGACACAAAATGAAAGAAAAAAATTCGTGATGCCAACTGGCAGCTCGACGAGCATGGTGTATTGTACTTCACACTCAGCTAAAAGAGATAGCGATAATGGAGAATAACTAACTAGTGATTAGCATTAACTTGCCTTGTAATTCTCTGACTAACTATCTTGTAAACTCCACACAGCAAAAATAAATACGCATTTTGGATAGAGACGATGTGTAGACAATGTAGAGGATGAAAGAATAGAAGAGACAAAAGTTGTGCATGAAAGTTTGCCAGCGAGCAGAAGACAGCAATTGAGGTGAGCGTCAGGCCGCCAACGAGCGAGACACTGAATGACTCACTGAAAAATATAAAACAGAAAATACAGTCGTTCTCTTCTCCATCTCATCATTCGTGTCGTCTTCTCAATTGATTCTGTCATGATCTGTGATCTGTAGTCACTTGTTTAGGATCCTGAAGAACAGAAGGAGACACACCACAAAATTCCGCTACAACTACGCCTATCAATATTGAACAAAGCTATAATGACATAAGTCACATTCAACCTTTTAGCAACCAACTTTGAAATTGTTAGCACTAAAGTGATTTTATAGCCGAACAATGATGTATTGAATATTGCAATGTTGATGTATTCAACATAATAGACCAAAACAATAAGAGATTTATTATTACAAATAACTACAGAGAAGCATACATTCTGCCATTATACTAAATGCAATAAGAAGATAGATTGATTGATGAGAGCAAAAAACAATAACAAATGAAACTACATACTCTAAGCAATCTCTGAGTAACTGAAAAGTTTAACTCTGTTTGATGCACTTCCATTGATAAGCTGTAAGCGCGAATAGCATTACTCTAATAGAACTTTGAAAGAAAACTGAGCTAGAGAGTTTGAGCTAGATCTAGAGTTGAAGAAGTTTTTTATGATCACCTATCTATACTAAAGCAATTAACGTGTATATAGTAGGACAACTACTCAAGTTGCAATCGCATTTGGTAAATAGCCGTAATGCGCTGGCATCCATCCATATAGAACTTCTTGAAAAGCTACTTACAAAGCAGTTAGGACAAGTCTTTAGTTTCATATCAAGTGGAACAATAACTGTCGTTCTTCGACATGGTCGACTCCTTCGACTTTTGTCAACAGTCTGGTACAGATCATCGCGTACATAAGAGATCCTATTATCAAATGATAAGGATACTCACGCATCTGCTCCTTCTCTTCAATCGTTCAAGGACATTGGTCCTTCGACATCTTGAGTCCTAGGTCCATCGGTGAGTAAGCAAATTTGCAATTCATCAGATTATATTTGATTAAGACATTGTAAATGTATCTTTGTTGAGTAATGTAAATCAACTTATGAAATCTATCTCTTTGGATTTTAATACCTAGACAATAATGAGCTTCGCCCAGATCGATCATGTCGAATTCAGAAGATAGCATTGTTTTAGCTTCTTTTATTAGATCGATACTATTGTTGAAAAGCAATGTGTCGTCCACAGACAAAGTGATAATAATAAAAGAATCTTGCACTAACTTGAAGTAGACATTAGAATCTGAAGTGCTTGGTTTATATCCGTGATTATGTTTACCTTCGATGTTATAACCTTCGGGTTGTATCATGTAAATAACTTCTTCGATAACTCCATTAAGATATGTTGTCTATACATCCACAATCTGAGTGTCTAACATATTGAGAATAATACGTGCGAAAGCTTTACCATCCTTTGATTTCCATTTTGAGTGGGTTGTGTCGTCTTCAAGCTTTTCTTCAAGCTTCACTTCGATACCTGTGACAACATCCTACAATTTGTTGGTTATTAGCAAGGTCTTCATCTTAAATTTTCACAAATAGTAATTAAATCCATTCAGTTTGTCTGCAAGAGAGCAAATTTACTTTGAGAATCCATCTGGAACTTTAGTCTGTCGATTAAAATTGATGACTTTTAGAATGATGTCATGTTGTGCTACAATCAGAAATCAATTATCTGATACTGAAATTTGATACCACAAATTGAAAAGAATTAAGAGTAAGTATGCTCTGATATGATACTATAAAAAGTATCTAATGATATCATGAAAGATATCAAATAGTAATAGAACTCTGATACCATGTTGGAAAGAGGGAAGTGAAATGAGTCTGTTCGATAAGTTGAAGACTATAAGTGACCTATTGAGCACAGCGAAATAAGCCTTCTTTCCTAGTGCATGACTACACTTATCAATAATAAACCAAGCTATAATGACAGAACTCATGTTCAATCTTTTAGCAATCAACTTTGAAATTGTTAAGTTACCCATGTCAAGTGTTGAAAATTATTGAAAGGTGCTCAAAAGTTGCAGCTCTTTTGGAGGTGCTTTTTACAACCCTTTCTTTGGCTATCTACTTTCAAAAACCCTTTATGACCATAGAAACATGTCTATAAAAAAATTTAAATTTGGAGTCCTATAGAGATATATACGTACATCTAAAATTACCTATGTGAAGTGTTGAAAAGTGCTGAAAATTGAAGATTTTTGGGGGTAAATTGCCATCAATTGAGAGAAAAAAAAAATAAGTTTTTCAATAATACAATGAAGAGCCAAGTCTAGTTCCACACAATTGAAAGATTGAAATTTCAATCATTTGTTGCCATGTTATGTCTCTTCAAGTGACCAAGGGTTTTATGCGCACAAAAAAAGTGTCTTGAAAACAACTGTAGTGTTAACAAAGCATACCACTATGTAAAATATGTCTCAATATGATATATATGCATTTTCCAAATGTATTAATGCATATCTCAAATTTTTAGTTTAAAAAATTAGTTCCAAGACAATTGTTGGCTCATGTCTTGGCTCCTTCCTTATAACTATGCACTTGACAAATTTGTAGCACTACTATATTCAGGTATTAATTCGAAAGATTTGTCTTATTTGTTGAAATCAATTGCCATGTATTTATACAAATTATCAGCCAAAGTCATCAAGAAAACCTTCAATAACTTTCATTTCACATTGGAAGTGTTTGGAGAATGACGGGGACAAGTGTCTAACTCAAGACATCCCTTTAAAGTTGCAATCATTGACTTCCTTGATTTATTTGCTATTATGAAATGGTAGCACATCCATTTCATGAAAATTCAAGTCAACAACCCCTACTTTATTTAATCTTCTACTTGCAATATTTCAAACATGTATCTTTTTTAGATGATTAGTAGATGTTATGTGCATCCATTGAAACAGATTTGTTTTGGAGTGATTCGTGTTGAGAGTGACTTGAAGTACTTTGGCATTTTGAAATGATTGATTTTTCATTTCTAGATTGTCAACTACAAAAAGAATTGGAATTAAAAGAAGTACCAAGTATTGTCTCATTCAACTCTGATCCTTGAAGGGTATTCTCACTCTTTTAACAAGCATCCAAATTCAATGTGGTTTTGATGCTTAAAGGGTATTCTCACTCTTTCAACAAGCATCCAAATTCAATTCAAATTGTTCATTTTGCACCACTTCCAAGAGTTTGTGTACTTACGTGTATAATTTTTGTTACCAATTGTGAATACTCGTGAAACTCATCATAACAATGGATAATCTTGCAACTTGAATAATTGGTACTTTTGCTTGTCTAAAGACTTATCCCATCAGTGTTGCTCAAATTAATCAAAGTATTAGAATGTTGCTCATATATATGTCTCAAAGTGATTCGAATATGCAAATTGATCAACATATTGGTTTTCATTTTCATCACCTTGCCCCTATGTTAGTGAAGTTAGTATTGTTATTAAGGAAAATCTCATAATCGATGTTAAAAGCTTATGCAATAAATTTGTGCAATACACGTTTCCTGACTATGCAATGAAATCGTATGTTTCATGAAGCAAGGCCACAATCATCATTAAGATATATCAGCAAAATCATATGAGATGCTATGCAAAATCAGCAAAAAAAAATGTTGTATCTTTTCTTTATTGCTTCATAAAAACAAATAAACACAGGGATGTAACACCCACTAACAAATTACAAAATTCTATATACTTGTTAAATATATCTCATTACCATGAATAAATATACTAATACTATTTATATACAAACTTTTTTCTATTATTTGTTAAATATATCTCATTACTAGGAACAAATATACTAATACTACTTGTTGAGTTTCAAATCCAGCACATTTGGTAGAATACTACCAAAGACACGTGATTTATTAATATCATAAGATTTGAACTATCATGAGCTTCCAAAAAATTGCAAATAAATTAGATAAAAAAATAAACATAACGTAGAAGAAACTGGCTAACATTGGCATGAACTAGAGCACCTACTAAGTGCTTCTAAGGGGGTTATGCTTACTTGATCTTTCTTACTATAAGTACTATATGGGAGAGCAACATTAATTGTTAGTTGTTTCCTATAAGAGCTTCTATTGTCATTGCTGCTCTACTGAATTTTTGAATTGGCAACTTTTAACTTTGATTGTTGGTTATAAGTTCAAGAGGCCCTCAGTGATATCCTTTGTAATAAAGGTGTTGGCAAGGTTTTGACGTCATTTTCAACGTTGTGACCATTATCACGATTGTCAATGTTATATTTTTAATTTATTTTTATGAATCATTTTAAGCAATTAACATCAAGATAATGGTAAGAAACTCTAGAGAAAATTTGGAAATAAAAATGTATGAATGTTTTGAATATGATTTTTAGAAAGTGTTGATGTGTGTACAACTATAATAAGAAAAGGTTTGATAAATGATCTATTTTTTGGGTTTTGCAGGGCATCGTAATGGAAGGAAGGTTCAAAGAGTTTAATTCCTTTTGTGTGAGAGAATTTTACAAAATAGTTGTCACAAGAATGTTTTTTTAGAGAGAGAGCTATACATGAAATTTTGATTGTGAAATTAAAATCTAAAACTGTGTTGGGCATGGGCTTTGAAAATATGTTTTCAAGTCATGACACTCATAGAGAACTTATTTAAAGTTCAATACCATATGCACAAATTCCTAGACAAATGATGAGAAAATAAGCAATATAGATTTTGCTAACCCACACTTGTGTGCACAGTGAGCTATGTACAAAACTGGCACAAAGGTTCACTGCAAATCTTGTCACTTTGGTTTGGTTCCAGAGCAAACTTCTAGCTTGGGCCCATGAAAGTCATTTCTAAGGAGGGTCAAATTTGGTTTGAGCGTTTATCTTTGTTTCAATTATTTTGACAATTTCCAAAGTTGCATATCTAGTAAAACCTATGCTAGAAATAGATCTAGATTTTAACACTTGTCGATAGAAGCTTTTAAAGCTAATGCATAGTAATTGTGTCCTTATTGACCCATGCCCAAAATTGATTCTAATTTTTAGGCTATCTAAACTTAGATTCTCATAACATGCTTTCTCTATCCTTGTATACTATTCTTCAATTTCTAATAATAGTGTCATTGTATGTTCTAGCTCTCTTAGCTTTGATGACAAATAACAGAAAAGTTGTTAACTTTTGACTTTGTAGACCCCATGAGATTTTTTCATGATGATAAAACACAACACTACTTTTACTTTACGTTAGGAATTGTTAGACAAAGCCTATTAATTTGTATGTATAAGGACCAACAAAAGGCATGTGTAAGAGAGTGCTTTCTTGAGGATGCTTATAGTGTAAAGATGATGATATTGTTGAGCTCTTTTTCCAAGACCACAAAAGTGCAAAGGTCATCATCATACTTGTGCACAATGGATGAATGAGCATAATTTGTTAAGGCATTGTTTTACTTTTGTTTCATTTTTTTGAATTTTCTAAGCTTATTACATATCAAAAAAGAAAGAATGCATGACTTGGCATACACAAGGTATGTTGTACCCAACATAGATTTCATATGAAAGCATTTCCTAGCAAAATTAAACCTTTTCATTTAAGCCATCTCAATATAACATGTCTAACCAAGCTTTGACTAGCCTTGTCTTTATCACCAACTTGTGATACTTTCTTAGCTAGCTTTTGCTTCTAAAATATGAAAAATGTATCTTTCATGATTGTGGCATGCCTCATGACATTGCTTTCTTAACAAATGCATGGCCTACCATTGGTTCAATAGGCAATTTATGGTTTAGCTTTAGTGATAAGACCATGCTTGGTATAACTTTTGTAAGTTATCCAAGACATAGATGTGTAAGCTATCTATCACTTTGGTCTAGCTTTAACATTCACCACTTAGACTTTGATTCCAATGTATCTTGTTTGACTCAAACTCTACATTGAAATATATCTTATGTTGATTATTAGACAAAATTTAGGTTTGATTTGAAATTTTGAATCTAAAATATTTTAATGAAATGTTGATTTCTTTTACTCAAAGGTTTGATCTACTTTCTAAAATGACTTTTTCTTCTCAAGTTGTTGACACCCTCTTTAAAAAATTGCATAGCTTGAAATTGGTACTATCAGATACTAGAATATTTTGTACTAGTTGAAGAGTCTTGGTATTAAATAGTCCTTCAAGCAAAAGTCTTCTTAAAAAAAACTTTGGATTTTCCTTGAAATTTAAGAAGATTGTAGGCTTTCTGATTTTTCAAAAAGAAATATCAAAACCTCCATAGAAGACACTGACAATTGGAAACAGGGCCCATAAAAAAAAATGTGTTTCTTGACACTTTAAAAGCTATGGTTGCTCATGATTCAAACAAATCCCAGAATGTTTCATTGTCTAAGGTCTTCATCCTCATCCAAGAGTTAGATTACTAGTCCACATCTCAAGTTGAGAAGACAGATTATTAAATAAATTGAAGTTTCAACACTATGAAAGCAATTGATGTCCTTGTACGAAGGAACTTATTCTCTACAACATATCATGTACACACACACACACACACACACACACACACACACACACAAGCAAAAATATAATCTATGTAAAAAGAATTAGAGAAAAATTGTTATTGATATCTCTCAAAATCATTATCTCTCATATATTTTATATACTCTAAGAAATTTGACTACCCAACCCCGTCAGATGTTGATAATTTAGAATTGCAATTTAGATATCATACTTAGGTCATTGTTGCATCTTGTATTCTTCTTATACTACTCAATTCTCTATAAATGGTTGGGAAATCAAGTGATCTCCTCGATGCATGAACTACATATATAGATAATTCAATAGTAGCTCTACTTGATCCAAGCTTTGAAGTCGGGAGGATCAATACAATCAATTCCATAGAGACACACAAGATCATTCAATTGTGAAAATGTGGTGGAAAGGTCAAATTGAAGCCGCTATAATTAGCATACACATTTGGTCATGAAAATGATTCAATCTATGAATTGATTATCTGCAAAACTTGACTCATACAAAATAGAACTTAATATAAGCAGCACAACATGACATGACACGACACAATATTTTTTGAAATAGTTCGATAACGTCAAGAAAGTTTGCATGTTTTATTGCTTTCAAATGCGTAATCTCTCTAAGTCTATTCTCTGGATATGAGAGAGATGTGCAAAACATGCAAACTTAAGCTTGATTATTTTTTATTTTCATGTGCATATCTTAAACCCACATGTTTTTTCTGAAGTAACTTGAGATCTGAATGAAAGGCCAAGTCCTATTTAATAGGCCTCGTTCTAGGATAGTGGTGCACCTCTTCACCTATGAGCAACAAGTGGACCAATCACATCAAAGAGGTGGAACCTAGCTATGGTTAAGTAAAAACCCTAATTTTGGCCAACCCTAAGATTATCTACGTGAGCTATAACAATATGTAAGCCATTTATAAGTAAGCCCGAGTTTCTCTCACAGTTCATGACTTTCCGTGTTCAGCAATGATTTTGAGTTTTTTGCTATCTTTGTGATAGTATGCATGTGTGCCAGTTTGACGGTACATATAGTGTAAGTTGCGACACGCATCCCGTAATGGAGACCGAATTGCCATGCAGCGGTACCCCACAAAAATTAGACTGTGTATATATATCTTTCAGTCTCTTTTGTAAATACGGTTCAGAAGTGTTCTCTTGGGTTTGTGTGTGATCTCTCTTTACTATTAATCTGATTGATGTCAGATTGCTTGCAAATTAGCTAACTATACTGCCAATAAGATCCTTGACATGGTATCAGAGCCTTGGAGTGGCACAGTTCGATATTAGCTGGAAGCCAAATTTTGGAAAAATTTGAAGAACCATTTGCGGTTAGTCAAGCAAGCAATTGTTTGCAGGTGCAGTTGAATTCAAGGCTTCAGAATAAGCTATTGGCTTGATCCAGGAGCAAAACTAGGAGCAAACATAGGGTTGCTGAGAAGAACAGCTTGTTTGCATTCAACTGTGCATCAATTGTGAAGTCAAAAAATTCAAGAGAGTTCTTGCAGTAGGGCGACCTCAGTGGTGTAGGAGACTACCAGAAAAATCTCAGAAAAAGATTGAGTAAATCTCAAGAAAGCTCCATCCTTTCTACAGCTAGGGTTTTGATGTACAAAATCGTGGATCTTTCTCCACACAGACTATGTTTCAGTGTTGTGAATGCATGGAGAGGGGCGTCCTAGCAAGTAGAATGTGCCTACAAATGGCCGTGAGCACCCGTAGAGTGTTCTGAGCACTGAATCAGCTGGTATTGTGAAGAAATAGTGCATTTTCAATAAGGGCACATATCTTTGGCTCTTTTCTCCATTTAGGACCGTCCAAAAGCCAAAATCCTCCAAATTAAGGGTAGAAAAGGACTGTACCCTACAAGTACGGTACCTGAAAACAGAGGGATTGTTGCCAAGAAAGTGTTCGGAGCACGCCAAAAGTCTTTTCACCATTCCAGTGGGCAAGTAGTTGAGAGTTGGTGACGAAGGGCATTTCAGAGGATGACACCGATTTGGCTTCCAATTTGGCAAAAAAGCGTCGAGAGGTCCTGAAACTTTTTTGGTCAGACCTTAAAGTTGACTTTTAGAAGTGTAAATTGCTCTATAAGCTTGTCATTGGGCCTCATTAAAGCGCTATAGGAGCAACTTTTGGCGAAATGGCAGGATTGGGAGAATCCGTGCTTGGAGAAGCAGCTAAGGCAATGATGACACATATGTGAGTTACTGATTCTTTATGGGGAGAAGCTGTCGAACTCTTTTGATGTGGAAGCTGAGCTGCCTGGCACATATCTTGCTGGCGCTCTTCGTGGTCTTGTCAACCTTGTGGGAAATCCCCCTGGAATAGCTATGCTTTTGCCCTTGTCTGCTCTGCTTGGTCCGGAACCATTTTGGTTTACAGGAATTACGGCAGCAGGTTGCCTCGTCGCTCGAATGGGAGACGACTCAAAAATTTTTGTTTTTGTGTTCGTCCTCTGCTCCCTCTGTTAATGGCGACAGATCATAGTACTCTCTCTCCAGAACTTCGTAGCTAACAGGATCGTCATTGGCCATTGTCCTGCTCTCATCGAATCTGACATCTCTCACTGTTTTCACAATGTTTGTGTCTGGCATGTAGACTTTGTAGTATGACGAGTTGTTGTCCCTGCTTGGCTTTCTCATCAAGCTTCTTACGAAGCTTATCAAGAATATGTGCATAAGCTACACAGCCAAAGATTCTGACGTGAGACAGGTTGGGCTTTCTACCCCACCATAGCTCATGTGGTGTCGTGTGAGGAACACCAGACTTGTCTGTTCTGTTCCAGATGTATGCGACTGTAGTTACTGCTTCAGCCCACAGTGCCCTTGGAGCTTTCGAGTAGGCCATCATGCATCTGCCTGCTTCCATCAAGGTCCTGTTCTTTCCTTCAGCAACGCCATTTTGCTACGGTGTGTAGGCTGTAGTTCTTTTGTGAATGATGCCATGATCATTGCAGAAGTCAGTGAAGTGATTCGAGATGTATTCGCCACCTTGATCTATTCTGATCTGCTTCACTTTGCTTCCTGTACATCTCTCAGCCCAATTCACATATTCTATAAATTTATCAAGTGCTTTATAATTATGCTGAATGAAATACACTCTGGCAAATATGCTATAATCATCAATGAAGGTTATATAATACTTTGAACCTCCTACTGAGATCACGTTGAATGGTCCACAGATGTCAGAGTGCACTAGCTCCAGAATCTTTGTCGTTCTGTAGGAGTCTTTAATGAATGGTGTGCGTGACATCTTTCCTACATGATCTTGCTGGTACTCTTTGGAGCGTGGAGGGCAAAAGAAGGTTTCGTTTCCGTCATTGGTTTCGTTTTGGTCATTTGCCTTCTCTCGTATTGGACCGCAAAAGATTCTCGTGTCAGACCGCAAAAGATTCTTGTTCGTGAATCTTTCGTGTTCGTGAACCGTTTGTCTTCGTCTCCTTTGACTTTCATGTTCATGAACCGTTCGTCTTCATTTCCTTTGACTTTCATGTTCGTGAAACTTTTTGTGCTTCGTGTCTCCTAACTTTCATGTTCGCGAACATCTTCGTCAGGCTGAGGGTTGAAAGCTAGCAAGGCTTTGTAGTTATATATATATATATATATATATATATATATATATATATATATATATATTTATGTGTGTGTGTGTGTGTGTGTGTGTGTGTGTGTGTGTGTGTGTGTGTGTGTGTGTGTGTGTGTGTGTGTGTGTGTGTGTAGAAACATTTCGTTTCTTCACCCACCGTAGCTCATGTGGTGTCGTGTGAGGGACACCAGACTTACCTGTCTTGTTCTGGATGTATCCGGCTATAGCTACTGCTTCAGCCCACAGTACCCTTGGAGACTTCAAGTAGGCCATCATGCATCTGGCTGCTTCCGTTAGAGTCATGTTCTTTCGTTCAGCAACACCATTGTGTTGTGTTACGGTGTGTAGGCTGCAGTTCTTCTGTGAATGATGCCATGATCATTGCAAAAGTCAGCGAAGCAATTCGAGATGTATTCGCCACCTCGATTTGTCCTGATTTGCTTCACTTTGTTGTCTGTCATCTTTCAGTCCAATTCACATATTCTGTGAATTTATCAAGTGCTTCAGATTTATTCTAAATAAAATAAAATACACACTGGCAAATTTACTATAGTCATCAATGAAGGTTATATAATATTTTGAACCTCCTACTGAGATCACATTGAATGGTCTGCAGATGTCAGAATGCACTAGCTCCAGAATCTTGGTCATTCTGTAGGAGTCTTTGGTGAATGGAGTGCGTGACATCTTGCCCTTCAAAGATGCATCACAGGTGGTCAAACTGGTTGCATTCGAGATGCTGACCCTTGTTATCGCTCCATGATGGCTTGCTGGGTAAAGTGCCATTGAGTTCATGTGGTAGAGTCTTCTGTGCCACAAAGTGTCTGGTGAGCCATCATGAGTCTGATGCACCTAATCTGTAGGTAGGCATACCTTCAAATGATATAGATTTCCTTTCCTTCTGCCTTAAGCGATCAGAGTACTAGTACTGGCGTCAATCACGTTGCATGCTTCGTTAGAAAATGTCACACGCATCTCTGCATCTACTATTCTTGCTACAGATAGCAAGTCTTGTTGTAGAGTAGGCACGAACAGAATGTCTTCAAGTCGTCTGTCTCTGCCATTGGTGTTGAGCCATAGTGAACCAATATCGTTCACTTGATGTCTAGATCCATCTCCAAGAACTATGAATCTTGAAGGATCTGCACTTCTAAAATCAGACATTATTCGTCTTGATGTCATGAAGTATGAGGTAGCTCTGAGTCCAGAATCACCTCATGTGTGTCAGATGTTGACGTTGCACACATGTCTTTAGGCGGTCAAACAGTTTCTGTTCGTTCTTTCTTTGCACATCTTTGAGCTCTCAGGCTCCTCGACGTAGGATGAATTGTTGCTATTCTCCTGTCTGTTCTACGCTGATTTGTTCCTCGTATTCTGGCATCAATCCAGGCTGTGTGACCCTTCTTGTGGCAGTGAATACACTCAATCTTGGAATTGAGCCAGCATGTATCTACCGTATGCTCGTCTCTTCTGCATCTCACGCAAGTCTTCTTGTCTGCACCTTGCTGCTTCGACCTCCCTTTGCTCTTCCAGTTGCCTTTGTTTGTTCCCTCTGCTTGTTGATCGCGATCCTACCTCTGATTCGACTCCCTCTTAGGCTTAAATTGTTTCTTGGATTTTTTCTTGTTGTCGTAGAGGGCCTGGTCATTGATTCGATTCAATTTGACCTAGGGTCGAAACTTGACTGTTAATATCAAAATGACAACTTTTGATCTTCACGATTGTTCTTTATGATAGAATCATACCTGACAATTAACAATTATTGATTGCATTAAACTAGATTACCTTTAGGCTACTAAATATTCTTTTAATCATTAGTAACTGTTAAAGTTGTATATATACAGATGCCAAAGTTATCTTAATAGCTAAAGAGTTGTGAGATATAGTAATTGGCACCAAGGTTAAGTTTCTTGCTGATAAACAAGCCATATTTGTGGACTCTAGGGGTCTATATATACCTACATGAAATTGGCCTCCTATACACCCACCTTCCTATTAAATAGGATTATAAGCTTGATTCACGTCCCAAGAACCATCTTTGTGATCAAGATGTTCTTTGGCCTCGACTTCCTCTCGAATCTCGACAATCACCTTTTTGAGGTTCATGGTAGGATCTTTCACGAGCAGGGTTCTTGTCATCTGGAATGATCTAGGTAAGGCTCTCAACAGGTATGTGAGCTGCTTCTCAGTTGACACTGCATTCTCTGCTCCAAAGTTATGTAGTGATAGGAATAGATCCTTCATCTTTCTCACAAAAGAAGTGAGGTCTTTTCTGTCCCATTGTAGATTCGTCAGCTGATCTTCCAGCATCATGATTTGACTTCTTGATTTCGTCTGAAATCTTGTGAGCAATGCATCCCACATCTCCTTAGCTTTGGAGAGTGTAGCCAGGTCAAGTGTGAGGCTATCTTCGATGGAAGATTATAGCAAGGCTACTGCCTTGTCATTTTTCTCCCTCCATTCGTGTAGCTCCTTGTCTGATGTCGTAGGCATTTCTTCTGTGCCATGCACCCAGGGAAATAAGCCTTCCCCCTTGAGTATCAAAGATGTCTTAACTTTTCAGGCTAGAAAGTTAGATCTTGAAGAATCAAGAATTGTGCAGATCTTGCTCTACATGCTGTTGATTGAAGCCATTGCTTCTGAAATCTGTTCCCTTGTTGATGGTTGTTTGTCTGAATGCTTGGCCTCTTGGATCTGATAACTTCTTGGCTACGTCAGATTATGACAAGGTTGGTAGGCTCTGATACCACTGAAGAGAGTCGATCAAGAAGAAAATCGGGAAACAGTTGCGAAACTGTCGCAACCACCACTCAAGCACGACTCAATATGATTCGTATGGAATTCAGATGCGATCGCTGGACACTGCCAGCTGAATCACTCCTACAGTCCTCTAGAATGTAGTCAGGTACAGTTGATTTATGTCTATAAAATTAATGCAGCATTCAACATAGTTTCAACCAAGGTGCAGAATTGAAATGAACAAGAAAACTTAGACACACGAATAACAGCAGACACATTTGCATTCGAGATCAGACACAACAAGAAAATCATCTGTATTGATCTTTTCTCTGATTCTTCAAGCACTACATGCAAATCCATGCAGTGCGTTGGCATGGGAAAAACACGGTTCTCTCACGAGTAATCGTCTCACTTTACTAGCGGACAGTTGGATCTACAAATCCTAGACAGAATTGTCTTCGCACACAGGCGGACATGTATTCTATAATTTCGTCTTGATTGCTTACTAGCATCAGACTACTTCATTACACTGTATGTGTATTCTGTCTTTTTGGTGTCAAGTATCATCTAGCAAGTATATAGTCGCTTTATGTAGCTTTTAGATTAGAGTGATTAAGCATCTACAACTAATCAAGAAATTACAAGAGTGGCAGATTAGCCACGCCCTAAAGTGTATGTGCTGATGTCATGTCATCAGATCAGACATCTGTACTTTTGGGTACTTGCATGACCTTGCAGGTACTCTTTGGAGCATGAAAGGGTAGGAGAAGGTTTCATGACGTTGGTTTCATTTCCATCGTTGGTTTCGTTTCCATCGTTGGTTTTGTTTCTATCGTTGGTTTCATTTTGGTTGTCTGCCTTTTCTCATACTGGACCGCAAAATATTCTCGTGCCAGACCGCAAAAGACTCTTGTTCGTGAATCTTTCGTGTTCACGAACTGTTCGTGTTCGTCTCCTTTGACTTTCATGTTCGCGAACCATTCGTCTTTGTGTTTTTTGTGTCAGGAGGAGGGCTGAAAGCTAGCAAGGCTTTGTGAATAGAAACGTTTTGTTTCTTCATCTCTCTCACAAAGTGGTGTGCCACTTCTATGTGCTTGTTCCTTGCATGGAATATTGGATTATTGGAAAGGGCTTGGGCCGAGATATTATCACAATATATCAATGGTATCTCCTCCTCTTTGATGCACTTTAGCTCCAATAGAATCCTCTTGATCTAAAGCACTTCTTTTGTTGATGTAATGAGTGCTTTATACTCGGCCTCACAAGAAGAGAGAGATATAGTATCTTGCTTTTTGGAAAGCCAAGATATGAGATTTCCTCCAAAAAAGATAGTATATGCAATTGTGGACTTTCAATCCATCTTATCACTTTCAAAGTCCGAATCCGAGTAGCCAATATGGATAGATCTTCACTCTTGTAAAGTAAACCACAATCATGTGATGAAAATATGTACCTTAGCACCCTCTTGGGCAATGTTGGATCTTTGGATCTTGCATAGATTGGCTCAACTTGTGCACACAATAGCTCAAGTCATGCCTAGTGATGGTAAGCCAAATCAAGGAGCCAATAAGACTCCTAAAAAGTGTGATGTCCTTGAAGGATCTTTCATCACCTTTATTAGGATCTTTTACAATGTGCTCCATTGGTGTATCAATGCCCTTACAAGTTTCCATATGAAGTTTTTCCAACATAGCAAGAGCATATCTAGATTGAAATATAAAAGCATAATCATCGTGAAAGTCAATCTCTAGGCCTAAGATATAATGGATCTCTCCTAGATCTTGCATCTTAAACTCTTTTCCAAGTGCTATTTTGGTCTCTTCAACCAATCTGATACAACTTCCACAAAGGATAATGTCATCTACATAAATGAGAAGAATAACAATATCACTAGCAACAAACTTGATATACATGGAAGGATCATAGTCACTAAGAGAGTTGAGTCTTTCATGCCAAGATCTTAGTGCTTGCTTGAGTCCATAAGGACTTTTGAAGAGCAAGCACACTTTTGATTCATCCTTGATGAATCCTTGAGGTTGTTCCATATAGATTTTCTCTTCAAGATATCCATTGAGAAATGCATTGGAAACATTTAATTGGAACACCTTCCACTTGAAATAGGTAGCAAAAGATATAAAAATCCTTATTGTCACCATCTTTGCAACGGGTGCAAAGGTCTCTTCATAATCAAGTCCACGGACAGTGAGCAAATCCCTTGGCACATAATCTTGCCTTGTACTTGTTGATGGTGCCATCTTGATTATACTTGATTCAAAATATCCACCTGGTTCCACTGTGCTTGTTGGATGGAGGATCCACAAGTTCCCAAGTGGAGTTGGTGATCAATGCATCATATTCTTGCTTCATGGCCTCATACCACTCCTTGGTATTGAGTGCTTCTTCAACATCCTTTGGCTCTTCATGTGAGATGAAATATGCAAAATTGGTGGAATCAAGCTCCACTTGCTTGCCTTTGTCACCATAAGAGAGTCCCTTAGGCTCGGATCTCTCTCTTGATGTCCTCCTAGGTGTGAAAACCCAAGGAGACTCCTCCTCAAATCTCGAACCCAACATCTCTTGATTGTCTTCAATAGGCATGATAGGTGATGGATCTTGAGGTAGCTTGATCTCGGCCCCTTCAAGTGATGGATGTTGATCTTCATGGAATATAACATCTCTACTTTCAATCACTTGTGAAGTAGAGAGCACAAAGATTCTATAAGCCTTTTTGGTGGATGAAAATCCAACCATGATCCCTTTGCTAGAGCATGGATCATCTTTCTTCCTTGTTTCCAAGGGAATGTGTGCAAAGCAAATAGTGCCAAATACTCTACGGTAATCAACCTTAGGCTTCTTTTTGAATAAGACCTCATGTGGTTTCCTTCCTTCAAGAGCAAGATGTGGGAGCCTATTGCAAAGATAGTTTGCACAATTTATAGCCTCTCCCCAAAAGTCTTTAGGCAAAGATGCTTCAATCCTTATGGCTTTTTCACACTCGCACAAGGATCTATTTTTCCTCTCAGCCACTCCATTTTGAGAAGGTGAGTAAGCACAAGAGAACTCTCTTTTAATGTCTTCTTTCTCACAATAGTCATGGAATTTGTTGGAGATGTACTCTCCTCCTCCATCACACCTCAAAGTCTTGATCTTCAATGAGAATTGGTTCTCAACATATGCTTTGAATACAAGGAAGTGCTCATACACCATGGATTTTGAATAAAGAAGATATAGCCATGTGTATCTTGTAAAATCATCAATAAATGTCACAAAGCAAGTGGCTCCTCCCTTGCTTTTGGATGATGAAAAGTGCACATCCGAGTGTATCAACTCCAAAGGATGTGTGCTTTTGATGGAGGATCTTTGATATGCTTTCTTGTGTGATTTTGCAATAGCACAAGCCTCACATGGCTTGATCTCCTTGGAAAGATTCTTTGGTAAGCCAATAGCCTTGGCTTCTTTGCTCATAGAAAGCATGGATGTGTAGTTGGGATGTCCCAACCTCCTATGCCATAACTCCTCCTTTGAAAGCTTTGTCACATAAGCAATATCAAAACTCTCTCTTGGATCAAGCTTGTATATGCCTCCAAATCTTGATCCTTGTGCAAGGATCTCATCATTTATCTTGATAATACAAGTATCAATATTGAATTTCACATCAAGGCCACCATCAAGTAGTTGGCCAACACTTATGAGGTTCTTTGTAAGATTAGGCACAAAAAGAACCTTGTTGAGAGAAAGAACTTTGGAAGATGAGGTCTTCAAGGGAATACTCCCTATGCCTTCAATATTGCATTCTTGGTCATTTGTTGTATAGATAGTCTTCTTAGCTCCTCCATAAGGCATAATAGATATGAAGGCCTCCTAGGAGCTACACATATGTGATGATGATCCACTATCAATGTACCAAGATCCATCCTTCTTGAAAGGTGTAGATGAAAAACTAGAGACCATAAAAGATCCCTCTCCATCACTTGCAATAGAGTCTTCTTTCTCATTTGATATGTTGGCTTGCTTGAATTGATTCTTCTTCTTGAAGCAGTTTGCAACATAGTGACCCTTCTTGCCACAAAAAAAAACATTTGATATGCTTCTTCTTTTTTGAGGTAGAAGCATGAGAGGTGTCCTCCTCCTCTCCATTTTGGTATTTATCTTTAGCTTTGTCCTTGGAAAAGTGTTAGTGTTGCTTTTTGCTCCTCCCTTTGTGCTTGGCAAAAAAAGCTTTGCCATCACTATTATGATTGAGTGATAACTTCTCCATCCTTAATAGCTTGTTCTCATGCCTTGATTCTTCAGCTATTAGCACTCCTTGAAAAGCCTCCAAAGTAGGTATATCCTCCTTGATAGCATAGGATTGGACAAGGTTCTCATACTCATCTCTCAAGCCATTAAGTATGACTTGGACTAGCTCACTTTGCTTTATGGAATCTCCAATACAAGCAAGCTCCCTATGAGTATCTTTCACTCTCAAAAGATAATTATAAACACTCTCATCACTCTTTTGAGAACTTTGGAAGATTTGATTTCTAAGAGTGAGAAATCTTGAAGTATTATTGGCCTCATAGATTGCTTTGAGAGTATCCCAAGCATCCTTGGCCGAAGTGCAAGCACCAATCTCCCTCAAAATCTCATTAGAGACATTCATTTTGATATGATGGACAACCATCCTAGCTCTCTTCTTATACTTTTGTACTTGTGGAAAGACTTGAGGCTCCTCCTCAATCCCAAGTACAATGTCCATCACATCTTGGAGTATCGAGATTGACTCCATTCTAACCTTTCAAATAGAATAGTCGGAGGTGATAGTCTCTCACTAGATTCCAGTAGAAGGGACCCATAGATGAAATTTCACACTTGTGAGAATGCCCTAATGTGTGTAAATGATCTCCTAAGTCAAGCTTATGCACTTTAGATCAACACTAGATTGAAATCCAAGATCTATGTCAAAATCTAAGGCAAAGAGGCAAAGATAGATGCACACATGTAAGAGAAGTACCTCATGAAAATTATAAGGCAAATTAAGCTCATCTCCTTGAGTAGAGAGAGAATAGAGTAGTTTGCCCTCAGGTAGAGAGAAAAGGAAGTACAAGCAAAACTTGATTGATCTCACAATTGACTCAAAAACTCACTTACATAATGATTGGTAAAGAGAGTACATATAAAACTCATGAAGATCCGAGCTTCAATCCTATAGAGCCCCTAAATCCTAGCCTCTAATCCTATTGGATGAGTGATGCATCCATCTTACAATTCTATTGGACCCTTAATATGGATTTCTCAATTTTGATTGGACCCTTTGAAGTTTTGCCAACATTTTGACTTGATCACTCATCAAATTACATTTACACAAGTGTCACTAGCCTAACTAGCTCCAGTTTGCATCATAAACTTCATCATCACCATCTAAAGTAGGATCCTTCACATCAACATCAAGAATGTTAGATCCATCCACACCATCATCACTTCAAGACACCTTTGGAATATTCCCCTCATCAAAAATGACATCTCCACCAATAATTGTTGGAAAGAGGTGTGTGAAAGATAGGTCGAACTCGAAAAGAAACGAACTCGAATGAAAAATGTTCGAACGACAAGAATTAGATCTTATCGTGCGCAGCGGAATAAGCTATCTTCCTCTTTCCTCATGCATGACTTCGCCTATCAATTTTGAATAAAACAATAGTGATGGAAATCACGTTCAATCTTATAGTAACTAACACGAGCATGAGGAGGCTGCGACGTCGGGCTTCGCTAAAATTCACGCTAGTGAAAATGCGAAAATTGTGACACTCCGTCCAATGCCTTAGAAAATCATTCGTAAGGTACCTTCGCTTTTTTATAAGGGCACCGTCAGCATTTGTAGGGCAGTGTCGCATTTTTCGCCTGTCATAAATCGCGTGTAAAAATGCAGTGTCACATTTTTCGCCTGTGGAAATTTTCGAGTGACTTAAGTATAAAAATTTGGTGCCAAATTACAGAACAAAAAGACAATTTCTCTATCGGCCAGTAGAGTCTTGTTTTTGTGGAAGCTTATCAGGCTATAGAAATAGCTCTGATATCAACTCAGAGTTTTTCAACAGCGGAGAGCGGTCCAGTAGACGATGTGGCACGTCGTGCCTGCTTGCGGGCCGCATGCAAGATCCCATCCCCACCGCCTAGCCACCCGCCATCATTCCCCTTTGACCCCAAAAGAGCTGGTACCAGGGGACAAGGGTACATTGTCTACATTGAGCTTATATGTGGATTCTGTTATAGTCTCCATTTGCTTATGGGACTAATGCACTCTTTTTGGTGCCTTTTTGGATGCAACCGCTTTGTGCGTAGCTTGCATCCTCGAACACCCCCACTCAGGCGAGCGCAAGGCGAAGGAACCCCCCACTTGCTCGTTCAGGACCAGAACACTTGCTCTAATACCATGTTGGAAAGAGGTGTGTGAAAGATAGGTCGAACTCGAAAAGAAACAAACTCGAATGAAAAATGTTCGAACGACAAGAATTGGATCTTATCGTGCGCAGTAGAATAAGCTATCTTCCTCTTTCCTCATGCATGACTACGCCTATCAATTTCAAACAAAACAATAGTGATGGAAATCATGTTCGATCTTATAGTAACTAACTTTGAAATCATTAGTACTACAGTGATTATGTAGCCAAACATTAGGGATCGAAACATCAGACAAATAATTAGTCACAAACAACTAGACAATTAATTAGTCGTGAAGAGCTAGACAAATAATTAGTCGTGAAGAGCAGATAGCCAGACAAAGCAATTAGATAGCCAGACAGAACATAGAAAAGCATTGCAGTATTGACACAAATCTGAATGCAGGACCAAATAAAGCTGTAATCAGATTAAGTATAACGAAATATACAAGTCAATAATGCAGGTGAGCACAAAACAATAACAGACGTAATTGTGTGCTTCACAAAGCAAATCACAATCTGTAAAGGTTGTGAACCTATTACTAACAATCTATATGAAAGAAAGAATCAATGCATGAAGGTATCTACAATGTCTGTCTCTGAATTACCAATTATGTTTCGTTCTATCTAATGTATCTGAAAACTCAGATGGTATTCAATATATACATAAGTTTGACAGGTGTGCAAGTGAAGAAGGTACAAAAGTGGTTGTGCTGTCTGTGGGAGATCGTGGGTGGCTGCTGTTGTTGTCTAATCTGATTGCACAGTGCATAGAACGAGCGTGAGGAGGCCACGACGTCGAGCTTCACTAAAATTCACACTGGTGAAAATGCGAAAATTGTGACACTCCCTCCAATGCCTTAGAAAATCATTTGTAAGGTACTTTCGCATTTCTATAAGGGCACCATCGGGATTTATAGGACAATGTCGCATTTTTTGCCTGTCATAAATTGCGTGTAAAAATGCAGTGTCGTATTTTTCGCCTGTGAAAATTCTCGAGTAAAAATGCAAACTATAGCAATAAACAGTTCAAATATGCAGACTGTGCGACAACATGAGTAAAAATACAGCAGCATGAATGGAGGCAGATTAACATAGGATTTAGGAGAGTAGAGGAGATAAATCCAACAATAATCACCTTCAGAGTAGTATGAATGTAAACCTTGTAGGCTTTACTCATCTCACTATATCCAACAAATATACCTTTCCTTGAAGATGGATCCTCCTTTGTCCTATCATCAAGAGTTATATTGACATAGAAAGTACATCCAAAAGTTTTAAGAAAGTTGACACTCGGCCTCCTCTTGAATATTATCTCAAAAGGTGTTCTTCCATCCAATATAGCACTCGGCCACCTATTGCATAGAAAGTTAGCACACAACAAAGCTTGATCTCAAAATGGTTTTGGAAGATTAGCACCTAACCTCATGGATTTGGCATTCTCACATGAAGTTTTGTCCTTCCTCTCGGTCACTCCATTTTGTTCTGGTGTCCTTGGAGTTGTGTACTCCCTCTTGATTCCATGCTCATCACAAAAAGCCTTAAACTTGGTATATATGTTCTCTCCACTTGGTAGATATGTTCTCTCCACCATTGTCACTCCTCAAGCACTTGATCTTTGTGGAAAAATGGTTTTCCCTTGCATTCTTGAACTTCACAAAGACATCATACACATCATCTTTTCTCTTTAGTAGATAAATCCAACAAAAGTTACTAAAATCATCAATCAAAGTTGCATACATGTTAGCTCCACTATTGCTAATTGTAGTAATTCCATGAATATTCGAATGTACAACTTGAAAAGGCTTTGTAGATCTAGTATAAGGCAGTCTATGTGACTTTGACAAAGCACAAGACTCACAAACATGATTGATGTCAGTTAAGGATCTTGGAAGACCAATCACAACTTGTTTCTTAGCCATTAGCTCCAATGACTTGAAGTTGAGATGCCCCATCCTTTTATGCCAATTGAATAAGTATTTGCTCACTTGCCATACATCCAACTTGGTTAGCAATAACACAAGCATCTAGTTTGAACAACTTCCCTTGCCTTTTACCTTTTGCAATCAAGGCATCCTTCCTTTTGATCATGCAAGCATCTCCATCAAACTCAACTTTGAAACCTTTACTTAGCAATTGACTCACACTAAGTAGTTCTTGGTAATGGAAGGTATGAACAAAACATCCTTCAAATGAACATTCCAATTTGTAGAGAGAAAAATAGGAATTGTCACACTCACCATCATTGGCCATGTAGATCACCTTCTTTTCATATGCCAACAAAGAAGTGAAGTACTCTTTGTGAAAAGTCATGTTTGGAATTGCATCACTATCAATCCACCATGGATCTAGATCTCATCATAAGCAAGCATATATGAAGACATCAAAAAAGCATTATCATTTGAGTTTTGAACTTCCAAACCATCTTCATCATGAGTAAGATTACCGTTGCTTGTCTCCTTGATCTCTCTTCTTCTTGTGGCACTCACTTGCAAAGTGTCCTTTGATGCCACAATAGAAGCACTTTAGCTTTGACCTATCTGTCTTTTTTCCATTTTAAGAAGCCTCCCTTTGATCTTGCCCTTTAGACTACTTACTTTTTCTTTTGCCCTTGATAAACATAGCCTCCTCTCCAACTTGAGATGTTGATGTAGATCCACCTCTTGCTTGAAGCCTATATTCTTCATTGATCAAGATCTCTTGAAAATCAATCAAACTTGGCAAAGTTCTTTGAATGGCAAGACTTTGTACAATGTTAGCATGAGCATCCAACAAACCATTAAGAATAACTTGAACAAGCTCTCCTTCCTTAAGACATTGCAACATGGCTACATCAAGTGGATACATGTTGGAAGGAAATGATAGGCTTACCTCAAGCAACTATTCATTGTGGAAAGTGAGGATGGAATCACTTCTTGAAATGAATGATGTTTTGGATATTGTTGTAGGTTTGGAGGAGAGGCCAGCAACGCAACAAGAGCAATTGAGGTATGACAACAGAGCTAAAAGATCTCTACACATGATATAGATGAATGTTACCAATTAACTTCTCAAGGAAGTTGATAAGAGTACTTTATCAAAGGATGCTGGGGATTCATTAAAGAAGCTTTATGAATCCAAGTCTACTTCTAGAGTGTTGACTCTAAGAAGACAAATCTTTCAAAATTGGCAAAAGAGTGAAGAGAGTCCATATACTTTTGTTTTGAGAGTGAAGGCTTTGAATGATGAGATCCTTCTCTTTCAACCTGTTCCAATGCACAAAGCACTCTTTTGAAATACAACAACTGTTTCCAAAAAGAAATCACAGAGATATGGAACCTCTCAATTCTCTTTTAGCACTAATATCTAGCAAATCAACACATAGAATGTAGAAATGTTGATCAACCTATGATCTATCCACAATCTAATGACTCTTACCACTTTGTAAAATTGAAACACACTCTAATGAAGTTCAGTAACCTCACAAAATAGAGATCCAATCAAAATTAGGATTTTGACAAAATCACAAAAATTTGAATATCTCAAATTCTACATGCAATTGCCAATAACTTGATATAGAATCTTGTAGCCTCAAGTGAGACCTTCCTAATGCATCAAAAACCAGCAATTTCTAGTAAGTATGGTGTGAAATCAAAATTCCTCAAGTTCTTTGACCTAAATTGAGTTTTGACCTACAAAAGATCCAATCTACATATGCAAGTTTTTGAGTAGAAGTCAATCTAGCATGCATTGATATCTCCTCCAAATTCTTGATAGATGTGCTTGATCCTTTCATAACATGCACCACAAGCTCTGATACCATGTGAATAATTGCATATCAGTCTAGATCCAAATCCATAACGTGATCTTTGGTTAGAACATCAAAAATATGATATGATGAAGTTGTTGTCCATACAGAAATAGTAAGCTACTATATTTCACACTTGTGGATCCTAAAATAGCATAAAATAAGCATTCTACACACAAGATTGCAAGATATCACAAATATAGTGAACCAATGGATAGATGAGCCCAAGAGAACTCATGTATAAGCATGGAGAGAGAGAGAGAGAGAGAGAGAGAGAGAGAGAGAGAGAGAGAGAGAGAGAGAGAGAGAGAGAGAGAGAGAGAGAGAGAGAGAGAGAGAGAGAGAGAGAGAGAGAGAGCGGGGGGGGGGGGGAATGTGTCTCTTCCCATGAGTGTACAACTATATATAACATATCCATGACTCATTAATGAGTTTGGTTTCCCTCCATAATAAAAACCTTAGCATTAATGGATTCAATGTCTCCACCATTCAAATTTGAATCTACTAAAATCGTGTACTACACTTTCAAAAAGTGTTTATTCAAATGCTTTTAGACTAATATAACTTTGAAAAGTCAAACTCTAAGTCTAAAATGAAAATTGGCCTCAATTGTCAAATACACAAATATGACCAAAATAGCAAAACTAGTTGAAATTTATCACAATGATATGTTCTCCAAGCTGCTACTGCTATTTATAACTGCACAAATGTCAGTTTTCCACTTGCCCTAAATGGTAATTTCTTGGTACTTCAACAAATAACCTAGAAATTCTAGTCTAGATGTAATGTATCAAATTTAGCCAATTAGAATGGGTCCAAATCTGACCTCATCCATGTATCTACTTGTCAAAATTAGTACAAACACTATTTAGGCCTTTATTGACAAATACGAACCTATTTCTAAGTTGAGATTTCATCTTGGCCTCAAAATTGCCAAATAAACAATCAAACCAGTTGACATTTTTTCCCACTCCCTCTTCAACTAGATTTAGCATAGATTTAACCACACTTATTTGATCCATCTTAAGAATGATCTCCATTCTAAGTATAGACCTCCTTTCTATGGTCTTATAGTAACTTCCATAATTGATATAGAGAATAGTGTCCACATTGGATGCTTCACTATTTCTTACATCAATTTTACATATCAATATGTAACTAGAACATGAAGAGATTGTAAATGCAATGATTCCTCCATGCTTCAAACTTTGAACTCTTTAGAAAATAACAGCATCCAGTCAAAAAGTGTGAGTAATCAAGCATTTCTTGCATGTCTCCTCCATCTTTGTCCTTCCTTGATGTGTTTCCACCATGAAAATCCATGAATGAGCCTCCATCTCCATCTTTCCATAAGATAGCATCAACCCTTGATGAATTGACCATGAATGAGTGATAATGGTGAGCCTCTCTTGGCTTCATTTCCATCAACAAAACTAGCCAAGAATGTTAGTATAACTCCAACATCAAAATCAAAACTTAAAGGGGTTTTTCCATCCAATACCACACTCGACCATCTATTGCATAGAAAATTAGCACACAACAAAGATTGATCCTTCTTAGAATTATGATTCTAGGGTTAGGTCACATGTGGTTGAAGGGTAAACCAGAACCCTAGATCTGAGAAGGATATGTATATATATATATATATATCATTGTAAATCTTGTGAAGCTGATGATGAAAAATTGAGTCTTTCCACCTCCATCAACATTGTCTTTGAGTGGCAAGTTAAAGCTATCATATGTGAGTGATATTATACATTAATTAAATTGTTTGGATGGTACTAAAGTTGATTACAGGTCTAGGATACTTGTTGCACTTTAATTTTGTGTGTTTGATCAAATCTGTGCTCCTTTTGTGGAGTTAAATGCCAAATTAGCTAGTTTTGGTAACTAGTCTTGACTCTAGCTCATAGTTTGGTCTAGATCTTTGATTTGTGCATTCTCCATCATTTTTAGGATTGATCAGGATTGAATTTATTGTAGATTTTTGTCATCATTGAGGTCTCTAGATTCATTCTACTTTGCATACATGTCTTTTTGGATAATCCAAGTGCCTTCTGATGTCCAAGAACAAATTGGACACTGAACAGCCAAATACTAGTTTTGCACTTTCTCATCCATGGGTCCATTATCTCCAAACGAAGTTAGTTTCTTATGATTTCTATTTTGGCCAGTGGGCAATGATCGAGAAAAACTGGCAGGAACAAATCAGATGCTAAACAACTAAGTATAAAGTCTAGAACATCCATGCGCTTCAGAGAAAGTAGGCCAATTGAGACCAAGAATGGGTCAGATTCGACGGATAGCATCCCAAACATCAAATGGGAGGTCGTCATAGGCTTGGGAATCCTATATGAGCTAGACGCATCTATTGCTGCTCATTTCCAACATCATTTGA